>AFQZ01000731.1:0-26129 GCA_000222935.2 Aciculosporium take MAFF-241224 | reverse complement strand
GAGAGAGAGAGAGACAAAGGATATGCAAGACACGCCTCTTGACGACTGCGACAGGCGACGCTTATACGGTGCGGCTAATAATTAGCCACATTGCGAGCATTGATCAAGTCAACAACGTGCCAGGGTCGGGCGGGAAGGACGTGGGATGAGATGAATATTTGGCGCTTGTGTGTGGCGTGGCGTGGCGCTGTGGCTGAGCTGGACTGGCTCGACGTTGATTGTCCCTCGTTTCGATGCATGATGCATCCACGCGACTTGACCTCGTCGAGACAAGGCGAGTCTTCACCCTTTTGCTTTACCGAATAGGCCGGCGCATATGCCCTAGCAACTGCGCAATCAGAATCGAGGCTCATCCTATCTATCCCGCGGCACCCCTGGCGGCTATCCGCATGTGGCCTTCACTCCGCCGTCGGTATCGGTAGCACCACCTCACGCGCCCACCATGGACCGGAACAGTACAGGGCAGCCCAAGAGCCTCTATCCGAAAGGGCCGAGTTTTACGTTGGAAAACTTCTCCGGCAAGGACTTTATTGTACGCGACTTTGTCGACTGCCTGGCCGACAGTGCTGTGCCTGTCAATCGCCGCTCGGGGACGGCTCCCACTGGCTTTGATCCAAAGCCGTTGATTCGGACCTTTGAAAGTACGTTTCCCCGCCACTTGCGCACCAGAACCCAATTTTTTCTTCTTCTTGGTTCCATTCGGACGAAGGTTCTTTTTGATTCCATTCGGACGAAGGCTTAAGCTGACTGGTCCCGACCGGTCGCTTTCCCCCCCCATTCTAGATGCCTTGTCACAATTAGCTTCTCTCGGAGACGAGCTGCAAGAGAAGGAATCCGAGCTCTTGTCGCAGGTTCGGCGGGCCGAAAACCAACATGACCAGACTCTCGACAGACTAGGTCGGAAGCTTGACCAGACCATGGGCTCATTCGAAGCACTGGACGGATCGCTGGGGCAAGACGACTCTGGCGGTGCTCCCGGTCCGAGCACCAGGGCGGACGGCGGAGGCAACGTTGCGGTACAAATCGGAGAGAAGCTCGAGGAGCTGGACCGCAAGCGACGACGGGCGCAGGATGCCATGTTTCTGATTCAATGTTGGACCGAGCTGAGCGAATCCGGCGTCCTCTCCTTTCTCGAGGACATTCGGCTCCAGGGCGCGGCCGAGTACAAGATCCGATGCGCCGTCATTGCGCGGCAGCTGATGAGAATGAGCCAGCAGCTTGACCCGGCATCTTGGGGCCACGCCAACGGCCTGCACAACGGCCCGACGAGTTCCCCGGGACAGAATGGCTCGTCCAAAACGCATCACAACACGCGCGAGATTCTGGAAAAGTTCTGCGAGTCCCTCGAACAAGATCTGCTGGAGCAGTTCAACAACAGCTACCGGTTGCAAAATTTCGACGACATGATGGAGTGCTCAAAGGTCCTGTACGACTTCAATGGTGGTGCTAGCGTGATTGCCATCTTTGTCAACCAACACCAGTTCTTCATTGACCGCGACCAGCTCAACGACGAGGCCATTGCCGACGGCGAGACGTGGGAGGTCCTGGCCGACCCGGACTCGGACCCCCCCGGCGTGGATCCCGGTCTGCAGTCGCTCCTCGACGAGGTCAAGATTGTGATGCAGGACGAGTCCTTCATCATCAAGCGCGCATTTCCTTACCACGAAACCGTTCTCATCAAATTCATCCAGCGCGTGTTTCAGCAGTCGATTCAACAGCGGCTCGAGAAAGTCCTCGACAAGGCACAGACGGTCTCGACCCTGGCCTTTTTACGCTCACTGCACTCGTCAAGGAGCTACATCAGCTCGCTCATCGAGGATTTGAAGACGCACGGCCTCACGGAGCATCCAGACCCATGCTCGGGCCAGATTGCGCAAACCCTCGACCAGCAGGTGGACGAGCTCTTCATCCCGTACCTCCTGGGGAGCTCGTACATTGAGCGGGAGAGAAAGAGCCTCGAGGAACTGTACAGCTCGCTGCTCTTCCGCTTCACCATGTACCACTCACGGAAGAAGAAGGCCCCGCAGGGGTTCATGGCCTCGCTGGCCCAGCAGGGCACGCAGTTCCTGGCGTCGGCCAAGGACGCGTACCTCGAACGACTAGAGTCGTCGGATCTCACGCCGACGCAGAAACGGATGATGCTGCGCGTGGCCGGCATCAAGGACAGGGACAACCAGAACGACATTGAGGTCTCGGAGGAAGACGGCGGGCTGAGCGTGGCCAACGCCAAGCGCATGCTCAAGTGGCTGGCCGAGAGCGTGCAGCGCACGCTCGAGCTCGGGTCGCAGGCCGAGACGCCGCGCGACGTCAGCACCCTGCTGCAGCTGCTGCTGAGCAACATGGGCCGCGTCTACATCCAGACGGGGCTCGACGCCGCGCACGCGGAGGCGACCGTCGTGGAGAGCTCCAAGACGGAGCCGGACCTCTCGTTCCTGCCGACCATCCGCCCGGCCATCACCATCTCGGCCATCATGGACCGCTTCATCACCATTGTGCTCATCCGGCTCGCCGAGTCGAATACCACCCTGCGCAAGAGCATGGAAGCGCAGCGGAACCTCGCCATGGACGCCATCGAAAAGAAGACCAACGCCGTCATCAAAATCACCATTGACGTCATCACCAACTACGTTGCCAAGGCGCTCGCCGGCCAGAAAAAGCACGACTTTCGCCCGCGGGGCGCCGAGCTCGAGTTCCTCCAGACGCCGACCTGCCTCGGCATCTGCAAGTTTCTGGGGCGGGCCGCCAGGGAGGCCGACCAGGCCGTCGACGGGCTCAACGCCGAAAGGTTGTTTGGCGAGCTGGCGCTGTCGGTCCACGCCCTGCTGTTTGACCACTTCAAGAAGTTCCAGGTTAACGCGACGGGGGGGCTCATGATCACGCAGGACATTGCAAAGTACGTGTCCGTGATGCGCACCTGGACGCTCGCCAAGGACGTGGCGGCCGCGGTGGAGCTCCTGACGGAGATTGGCTCGCTGTTTATTGTCGGGCCCGAGGCTCTGCGGGAGAAGGCGAGGACGTTGGCGGCGGGGCAGGTATCCGCGCAGGGGAAATTGTGCAAGGGGGATTTTCGGGCCTTTGTGCAGAAGAGGGATGATGCGGGGTCGGCGGGGATACAGAGTGTCCTGGGGGGGCTCTGAGCGTCTCTTTCTTCTGCCTGTCTCTGTTTTCCCTGTGAGATGAGCGGTGGGGGGCCCTGGTCGCGAGGGCGCTGGAAGGGAAAGGGGGATGGTGTTTTGCGAGGGAATGATTCGCCACGGCACGGCACGGCAAACATGGGATGGTCTGCATGAAGGTTTGGACCTGCATAGCTCCCGGAGAGACGTATCTTGCAGCCCACAAGCACCTGCTTCCTTTTGAAAGGATCCCTTGCACAAAAGACTACAAATCCCGCCGCATGCCCCCCCCGCCTCCCCGTCCGCTCTCCGCCACGACACCATCCAAAAAGTCGACCAGATCCAACATATGCCCCAGGCCATTCATCCTCGCCCTCTCCCTCCTCGTCAACAAGGCCGTCTTATCCGGGCCCATGCCCGGCCCCGTCATCTGCTGCACGTGGTGCAGCGCGAGCTTGAACGGGAGGGGCGCCGCCGCAAGCCTACACATGAATGTCTCCACGGCCTCCCAGGGGCAGGACGCGAAGCCCGCGTAGAGGGCCGGGTTGGCGAGCAGGCCGCGCGCGGACATGAAGCCCGAGAGGGGGATGGGGCTGGTGCCGGGCCGCAGCGCGGATGTGCCCGCGTCGGTGCCGGACCTGACCGGCGGGGCGGAGAGGTCAAAGACGTCGCCGGAGAAAAGGACCGGCAGCGTGGGCGCGTACTTTTGTGTGAGGAGGGCGAGGGCGTCGGCGAGGATGGGCGTCGTGGAGGGCGCGTGGCGCGTGCGGGGGTGGATGGTGATCCAGTCGATGTTGCGGGCTTGGGGGTGGCCGATGACGGTGTCGAGGAAGTCGATTGTTTCTCTGGGGGGGTGTTGGCAGATGGGTGCTTTGTTTCATTTGGACTTTTTTATTACAAAAGAGGGAAGAAATAAAATGAAATAATGGGGTGGGAAAGAAAAGAGGAGAAGAAAAAAAAAAAAAAAAAAGGGGGGGGGGTAACGATATATACACATGCATGTATATACATATATAGGGGGAGAACATGATCCGTAGAAAGAAAGCATACCCCGTTCTCCCCCCTCCCCCCCGTCTTTGCGTTACAAAAACGCCCAAAAATCAAATACTAAACGAAAAAAAAAAAAGGGGGGACGTCAAGGGGGGAAAAACACACCTCAGATCATCATGAAGCCGAATCTTGACACTCACGCTCCTCCCCCCCCCCCCCCCCCCCGCCTCTCCACATCCCCCTCCAGCCTAACCGCCCACCCCTCGGCCGCCAACCGGCTCCTCGTCTCGACAACCATGTCCCTCACCAGCTCCCTCCTGTCCATGAGCGCCGCGCCGAGCCCCTCCGCGCAGGCCCACCCCTGGGGACACCCGCAGTTGAGGTCCACGCCTGCGACGAACGGCGCGGCGAGGGACGACGCGCGCGCGAGCTCGAGGGGCTGGTTGGCGCCGAACTGGACTATGGTGGGTGGTTGGGGGTGTGTCGTGGAGGTGGAGAGGGTGAGGTCTGGTTGTATTTTTTTTTTTTTTTTTTCGCCTTGGTCAGTCATCCTTTGCTTTCCTTTTTTTTTTTTTTTTTTGTGTAGCTTCTCTTATGCATGGCCTCTTTCTGTACAGACAACCGTCTCTCTCCCCCTATACACCATGAATAATGCATGGCCTCTTTCTGTACAGACAACCGTCGTCTCTCCCCCTATACATGGTGTAGAACCGCGAGGGGCTGGAACGTAGGGAGATGCTCGGGCTGGGCACGGATGAGCCGCAAGGAGGGATGGGACGAACCGCTGTCGCGCGCAGACGCACTGCGGTTAAACTCCTTGGCGAGGATCATGGGCGTCCAGCAGAGGTCGGTGCCGTAGTGGTGGACTGTTTGTCTAAAGGCGAGCTTGCGGTTGTTGGCAAGGGACTTTTTGACTTTTCTTCTTCTTCTTCTCTTTATATTTCTATACATTCTCTTGTTCTTCTTCTTCTTCTTCTTCTTCTCTTTATATTTCTATACATTCTCATCTTCTTCTTCCATGCAGAATGCCTTGTTCCATGGTAAAGGACAAGGTGGGAGGAGAGATTGCGAAGCCTCCACTTCGGAATACCTTGCTGTACCGCACCATCGGCGCGCAGGCATACAGAAACCTGTCTTGCCTCCGGCAGGCGTCAAATATCTTGAGGGGGCTGCGTTGATGTGTCGTCCTGGTCAGCGTCTCTGTTCTCTTCACCAGACTGCCCTGCCCGCACGGGTGCTTTGGGGTTGCGGCCGAGGGACCCTCAACTCACTGCGGCGTGGGCCCGACGGGCGTCTCCCCGTTGACGGCCATGAGGACGAGTGGGAGGATGAGGCATGCAGATGTGTTGTGTGGTTGGTGTCGCCCGGGTGTTGGCTTTTTTTTTCTTCTTGGATGCGGATGGGTACCAGGGGCCCCCCTCCGAGGGCTCGGCAGTCGTCGATTCGCGGGCGCCGAGGCGCGAGGCGGGGACGGTTGTTGGTTGACTCAGACTCTAGACCGGCCTTGGACGTCTCTCCACATCATCACCAGCGGTAATCATCATCGAGCTTGATCATGGCCCCGGACGGGTTCGTAAAATGACGAGAACAGGTCGACACGATGAAAAGGTGCACACATAACCACCTGGATGCTCGTGCTCATGCATCACATCACCCGCTGCTGCTCCTCCCCCGTGAACAAGCTGTCCGCATCCCCCTCGACCTCCTGCACCTCCCGCTCCCCCAACAGCCGCTCCCTCTCCAGCACAACCTCCTCGAACCACTTCTCCTCGGCCACCACCCGCCTCGTCAGCTCGAGCTCCTCCCTCTCACGCACGTCCTTGGCCCTCCCCACCTGGCCGTACATGATCTCTTCCTTCCTCATCTGCTCCTCCGCCAGCCTCGCCTCGTACAAGCCCATCTGCTCATCCCTCCACGTCTGCCACGCCTTGTGGCCTCGATCCATTCTCCGTTGCAGAGGCAGCATGCCACGATTCGTTCCCTCGTCGGCACGCGGCCTCCCGTGCCAAAACCGCCGTAGTCGCTCGAGGTGCTCCTCTTCCACTTTCCGCTCCAGCGCGACTCGTGCATGATACTCCTTGGCGAACCGCTTCTCCACAAGATTGATACGTGCCGACATTTCCTGCTGAAATTGGTGTCGCTCCGCTTCATGGCGCTCGGCGAGCTTCTTCTTTCTGGAATCTGCCTCTGCGAGCAAGCTCGCGACACGGTCTTCCTGCTGCGCACCCATCATGACATGCTGCAGCTCGTCAAGATTGCTGAGATGGATGCGCAGTTCCCGAAACTTGGCTATAATTTCCCCGCGGCGGACACCTTCGAACCGAATGCGTTCATCAATCCGTCGCTGCCGTCGCTTCTCCTCGAGTCGCGCCTCTTGCAGACGCTCGAGCTCTGCTCTCGCCGCTTCCTGTCGCTCCAATTCTTCAATTTCTGCCAAAATGGCCCGCAGCAATTCTGCCTCGACCTGCTCCTCGAGGCGTCGTTGCTGCCTCCGTCTGGCTGCCGCCTCTTTGAGCTCAGTCAGTTGATCCGCGGTACAGCGACATGTCTTCCACGGCAAACCACAGATGTAGCAGAACTGGCATCCACAACGACACGTCATGTGCTCGCAGGCCGATCTGTGTTCAACTATGGCGTGGCAGTTGTAGCATCGTTGCCAGCCTTCTTCCTCGGCGAGCACATTGGTCAACTTCATCCCGTAATCTTCCGGACACTCATCAAGTTCATGCGACGGTCCTCTGCAGATGGTGCAGGTGAAATGGCCACGCTCACAGCGACCTTGGCGCCTGTCTCGCATGATCTGGTTGGGGCGAATCCAGACACCACAATCGGGCTGGCCGCAGTACACTCGCTCACTGATGGGAAGCTGCCATTCCAATGATCGTTCCTGAAACGTCCTTTTTTGGTCATCGGGAATGTTCTTCAAAACAAGCCGAAATGGGATCGGATTCAAACAGCATTTTGGCGGCCACTGTGCCTCAAGCTGCAAGGCAGTGTTGACGAGGCGCACAAAGCAGTCTCTGCAGTAGCTGTGGCAGGGCAATCTGACGGCGTCTGCTATTGACACGTCATCGAGGCAGGAAACACATTCTTGGCTGTCTCACCAGGTCAGCTGCTTTTCCTGAACCGATGGTTTATTGTATCAAGGGAGAAGAAGAATGAAGGAAGCCAAAAAAAAAAAAAAAAAAAAAAACCTAAAACACCTCAAAATCTGGCTTGGATGGTTCAGCATCCGCCAGGACGCCCGACTTCCGCAAACTCATTAGCACTTCCGGTGTCGTGGAATCCCTCGAAGCAATATCAACCCTGCTCAGCAGTGCCTCTACTTTCTGCCATATTGCTTCTCTTGTACCACCTGCAGAACTACCTTCGCCAGATCCCGGCACTCTATGGAAAAATCGCCGAAGAGCATTTCTTCGATGGCCTCTGTCTCTCATAAATGGCGCCAAAGCAACGTTATCACCGGGGTTTGGAGCAACGCCCGCACCACTGTAGAAGTCGTTGACGGACGACATGTCCGGCTCCAAAGGCCGCTCCGCAGGTATGACTATGGGTAGGTATGGCTCGGGTAACATCCCGTTGTTTGCCGCCTCTTCTTCCGCAACCCGTCCACGCTCGGCCTCGACTTGCTTGGCCAGATCTTCATCCGCGATCCGTTTCTTTACGTTCGCAATGGATTGGGAGAGAATGTCCAGCAGAATGATGGAGGTGACATTGGGTGCTTTGCGCAATGCACTCGGCGGTTCGTATTTGTGCCAGTCGACGTCAAACCTATTTTCAGCTGACCAGGAAATCGTCGCAGACTCCTGAGCTGGGCCTAGACCTTGAGTGACTTGGACGGATTCCGGCAGATGGTCATGCAATTGGGTCACATCTTCATTGCCGAAGGATGCGGGCGCAGGTTGAATAGCCATCTCAAGTTTGTCAAGCTCCATGGGTCCTCTGTCTGCTGTACCTAAATAGTCCCAAAATGGCTGTATCGACTGATCTAGGAGACTTGCATCCGAAGCGCGCGTTGCGTGACCCAGAGGCAAAACATGAAAGCGTCTGGTGACACGTAAAGGTGTGAGAGGTGATGAGAAACAATGGCTGGATCATGTTGACTGTTGCTCGATGCCCGCCGACAGCCCATATATGTATACACCAGATAGCAGAGCCGCAGCGAGGCTTTCCAGGCTCCCAGAATCAGCCCACACTCCACCTCCGAGATGGGCAATCCGAAGGTGCGGTTGGCGGTTCATGATCGGAGGGAAGAGACGCTGATCGCTTGGAAAGTGTGCCCTGTCAGAAGCTGAACGTGTATCGGCGATTCCGGCCCCCGAGTTGGCCAAATTCTTGGCGTGGAGCCGGTCACTGAGTTTTGTGTGAAACGTGCGAGGCGAGGCCATCTTGCCGCCGTTCCTTGGCGGGCCGCTCTCTGCTGATGGATGCATCATGTCAAAAAAAAGAGAATCTAAAGCTCCGAGGTCTGGAGTGTGTGTGTGGTTAAGGTTGTCTTGTCTGTTGGTTCTTGGCAAAACCCGCCAGTCTGTTTTCGTTCCTTGCGGGCCCCAGATTGGCGACTAAGCAGGCTTATTGGTCAGACAGCAATGCCTCGGATCATCCTTGCCCAGACCTCTTTACGGCTTCATGACTTCAACGCTTCGCTTCTCCATCCTCACGAGTCACATGCTCCTCGAATTCCATGGCTGCGCATCTCAACTGTCCGCCACAATGCGTCACTCCGGTCTTCAGAAAGAGGTCCTTGGCCTTTACCGCCAGTGCTTGCGCGAATGTCGCAGGAAACGCTCCGTGAGTGCTTGAAGAAACGTTTCTCGGTCTCGTCTGGTGGCAAAGGGAAGCCAGAAACTCACATGATGAAAGGTGACTGAAGCTCCCTTTGCGCAGTACGCCAGGTATACATGCAGATTCATACTCACGATTCTCCTTTGCAACGTGAATCTAATGCCTGCCCTAGAGACGAATTCACGCGCAATCTGGATCTGGACAAACGTGACTTTGCTACCATTGAGCATATGTTGCGGAGAGGGCGTCGGCAACTCGAGGCGTACGCGAGCCCTAGTATCAGGGATGCTAGAACGTATAGTCCCCCGAAAACACCGGGAAAATAGAGCCAGGCAAGCGTCCGAAATGGATTTTGGTTAGGTTAGTGGTTGATTGATTTATTGCTAGAAGCGGCACAGCCCTTGAAGAACCCTGCTGAAGCTGCTCACCACAGTCTCTGACGCCACTGCTGCCAGGATGAAGAGTTTGGTTCATGTTCAAGGACCGATGACGAAACCTTGTTTTCATCCAACTGCGAGGCAATGATTGTGAATGTCTCTGCAGGCATGGCGCCCCGATGTCATTTGATAGATGTAAATCCGCAAGGCACGCTTCACCTAGCTCGCCTGCCTTGCTGCACGACATGTTCGGTCCCCCGGTTCGCTTTACCTGATCAGGTCAAGATGAAGTCTTTCACACCATTCCTGCGTCGAGACAGAAAGTGCAGCTCACATGGCCGAGGCGCCCTTGCCCATGTGGTCAGACGGCGACTCGGCCTGACTGAGTTTGCTGTGCATATCATGTTCGAAATCTGTTCTGCATTCTGCATTCTGCACCGCCCTGTCATACGGCATCACAAACGACATCGCAAACGGAGGCATTCCCACCATGTCTTAATTACCATCAAACAACAACATTTTGTTCCTTCTCATCGCCTCATCACTCTTTCCTTGGTCTACTTTTTTTTCTTGGATAGTCTCACAGTCAAAACAGCTTTGCTTTAGCTGTCTCGCTATGCAGACGCGACATGGCACCTCTAGCATCTATCCCAGAGGCAAACACGTCATTACGCAGCACTTTTGAAACCCGTCGTCCGCGGTCACGAGTCGTCTTTTTATCTAGACGTCCCACCCGGTCCCGTGCATCTCCCCGAAGACTAGTTTCTAAAAAGCGGCCTTGTGCGGATGATGATGGCGGTGCTCATCACCATGCGCCCTCGGAAGCCATTCCTCGACGCCCGCCACATAGCCATAACCCTGCTGGGACAGGGCGCAAATCTTCGTCCTGGATGAGGTTGTCCTCGGATGCTTCATCGTACGTTCCAGAACGTTTGCGCAAGTCGGAATCGCCGTTTAATCTCGATTCTTTTCCGCAACCCCCTTCGACTACTATCAATATCCACTCCGACAGCCGTCCCCGTATCACTACTACCTGCCCGCCTGGCAGGGATGCTGCGCCCAAGCCTCCCCTGGCGCTCTCACAACGCAAGCTACTTGTCCCCGGCCTCAAGGAGCCAGCCGCCATTCGGCGCAGTTTGACAGACGCTGCTGTGGATCTTTTGAACCCGGTGAAACGGCAGTCTGTGAATTCTGCGCTTGTGGCCGCCGTATCCCGCAGCATAGTCCAGCAACTTCGGTTGTTCTCAACGACAGTACAGCAGCGCTCTCGGCAAGAGTCTTCGTCCAGGCCGAGCGGTTCCTACGAGTCGGCGCGGAAACGGTCAGTTAACCGCTTTACGAGAGACCTTGAGGCATTTGCAGAACAGGCGTCAGCCAAGGGTAAAACGGTAAAGGATACGCCAACTCCATCTACCGATGTTCCAACCCTACATACAGTGGACGAACTACTTCCATTCCGGCCACAACTTCGGGCCGCAGGGCTGGCGGTAACGTCAAAAGAACAGGCCAGCGGCGTGCCGAAATACTTGCAAGACCTGCAGCCTGGACTGCCACCGCCCAGAGTCCGCCGGCGTCGCGGCCTTGGTCATGGTTTGCCCGCGCAAGTGGACGGATTCAACGGCTCCAGCGGTTCTGGTCCGGCAGAGAGCATCAATACGGAAATATCTTTTGTAGAGCCCCAGAAAATAGACGAGATCAGATATGCGCTCATGGACGAAGTCCCGGCCCCCAAGAAGAAAGGTCGATCCGAGACGAAACGGCCAGGCCGTCATTGCTGGCCTTGCTTTCCGGCCCAAGACGACTACACCACGGACACGGATTGGGCTCATTTCAAGGCCCCGACCGCCCAGTTAAACGATCAAGCGCCACAAAAATCCATCAAGCAAGGAACACGAAAGCCGCCAGCAAAGAATCAAGCCCGCACGGCGCGCCCGCCACTAGTTCAAGATTACGTGGACTCGGACTTGTACAGTCCCTGCCAACGGCCGAGCTCACGAGTGCCCGTTGCATTTGGTAATGAAAATGGGACACGTGACCCAGAGGGACCAAACTTTATCACCACCGGCCGTCGGCATTCTCTGGCCATGCCAAAAGACGCGGACTGCTACATCAAAGACCGCCGACGGCCCAGCAACGAAGGCCATGCCCAAGCTCCCCAGGCTCGGGCTCGGGCTCAGACTCAGCCTCAGTCTCGAACCCCTCAAGTGTTGGATTCCTCGGCCAGTCACAACTATGGACGGAAGCCCTCGGCGAAAGGCGTCAAGAGTCAGACTCGGATGGAGCGCCCCTCGGTGCCCGGGGCTCAGGTACGATTGTCTGGGCGTCAGCACGATTTGGAGCCTCGAATGGACATGCAGGTGGATGGCCAACGAAGACGACGTCCACGTCGACCGCAACGGCCCATCTCGGCCAGTACGAAGAGGAAGTCTGTTTTCCAGTACGATCCCAATCACGTTGGAATTTGCTGCCCAAAAAGCCGAGGCGTACCAACGAAGCTCACGTCTCGGCCGAATATTCCCAGACGGACGTCTTCCATGAAAGGTAGCCCCGAGTCTACCGATTTTGACTATGACGACCGTGAAATTGCGGATCGCGATGTTTTACGAGGCCTGCATGTCGCAGCCTCCGCTGCGTGCAACGAGGAGATTGACGCCTTTGTCCGCAATAGGACAGGGCTTCGAATCCGCCGTTTCCTAGCTGACTTGATGGCGCTGGAAACTCTGACGGCTGTTCGGCCAGGAGAAGACGATGAGCAGCACGCCAGAAGAAGGCGAGCCGAGATGAGAAAGTTGAAACAGCAGGTGAGACGGTCCCGGGAGGTTGCCATGACGGAGGGGCTTATTTGAGAGTACAATGGCAGCATTAAAATGGCAGCATGGATGAGATGCAAGCATTATCGCTGTCACGGATTGGAAAGAGTTGTGGTATCTTTAAGAAGTGGCATGTTGTATGCTATGGTAACAATGACTAAGACTACGAGACTATGTTATACATTGGTCCAAGAATGAAATTGGGAAACAGAGGGGGAGAAGGGGAAAAAAAAACAATGGGTTCAGCACAAAAGGTTTAGTAATGATTGAAGGGCTGAAAACGGTGTATTGATGATGGAAGGGCTGAAATAAGGAGGCCGTCAACCACCTTGGCAAATACTAATTCCGCCGGCCAGCTCTGGCAGGCCCCACGAGGCGCCCGTAGACGAATTGGTGTGCAACCACAGGAAGGCGACTCTTAAACTCTTATGTTATGTGTAGGAAAAAAAAAAGGCTTCTATGTGTAGGGAAAAAAAAAAAAGGCCAACTACATGTTTTATACGTCGTTTGCCATGCAGCCGCATGGGTGGCTCGACGGCCCGCCAATCCCCACAGCGCGTTGCGTGCTAGCTTCGGCAGGTACCCGCCATTAGCCTAATCCGGAGACATGGGGACGTGGAACCCCGATGGGCCGACGAATAACCGGATCGATACATGACGTCGACATCTGCCCACCACGGCCAGCCCGTCCGTCCGTCTTGATGACCAATTGACCATGGGGTCAAAAGGGGGATGCACATCCCTGTAGGAGTGCTGTGCAATTCTGCCTTGTATGCCTAAATCCTCAACACGTCTCATCTCTTCTCTGTCACGGCCCGACTGACAGCCAGCCAGCTTGCACATCGCCGACGCTCACGCTCCGACACGAACGAAACGAAGAAGAATCAAAGCAGATACGAACGAAGAAGATATCGAAAAGCAGGATACGAACGAAGAAGATATCGAAAAGCAGGATACGAACGAAGAAGATATCGAAAAGCAGGATACCAACGAAGACGATATCGAAAAGCAGGATACGAACGACGAAAATGACGACGTATATTCCCTCGTTGACGCTCCCGTCGGCGGTTTTCGAAAACGCCGCGGCGTCGGTCCTCTTGCCTGTTGCGTTGGGGACGGCGGTGGGGTATGCGACGAGGCGTATGTATTTTTTTTGTTTTTTTTTTTTGCCTTTTCCCTGCTCTGTCTTGGTGGAGGAGTAAGAATACGGGGGATGGGGAATAAAGAAGGAATGGGGAATAAGGAAGGAAGAAGGGATGAGGAATAAGAAAGAATGAGGAATAAAGAAGGAATGGGGAATAAAGAAGGAATGGGGAATAAAGAAAGAATAAGGAATAAAGAAGGAATGAGGAATAAAGAAAGAATGAGGGAGGAATGAAAAGAAAATCACCAAAGCAAAGAGGAGGAGAGAAGGAGCGGAAGAGAGAGGGGAGAGAGGAGCAAGAAAGATGTCCACGGTGTCTTGTCGTAGCGCGGAGCGGGAGCGGAGATGCTACGTGTGACGTGGCGCAAATACTCGTGCGCGTTGGGGAAGACGAGGAGGAAAAGGAAACAGGGGGAAAGTAAATGAACGAATTTACGCGAGTAAGCTGACGACTTGCGCCGATTATAGCAAAGGAGACGGAGAAGCTGTACTTGGCGCTTAAGCAGCCGCGGTTCCGGCCGCCGCCGTGGGTGTTTGGTCCGGTGTGGACGGTTTTGTATGGGTATTGTTTTTTTTTTTTTTTTTTTTTTCTTATCACAAACGCGCGTGGGTTTTTTTTTTAAAAAAAAAAGGAAAAGAAGGAAGAAGAAAAAAAAAGAGGAAAAGAAGGAAGAAAAACAAAAAAAAAAAAAAGAATCAAAACAAGACGCAAATAGGAAAACAAGGGGGGAGAGAAAAGTAAAGAAAGAAAACTGTCCGCCCCCGGCAGGGCCCCCGGGGGGACATTGCGGAACAAGAAAGGAAGGATGTGTCCAAAAGGAATAAACCGCTGATGATGGTGCAAAACCAGCATGATGGGATACGCCGCCCACAGGGCCTACACGACCGGCCTGTCGCCGCTGTCGACGCCGCAGACGGCGGCCCTCACGCGGGGGTCCCTGACGGTGTACTCTGTGCAGCTGGGGCTGAACCTGGCGTGGATGCCGCTGTTTTTCATGGCGAGGCGCCCTGTCGAGGCGAGCGCGGATATTGTTGCGCTGCTGGGGCTGAATGGGTACCTGGCTCGTGTCTGGGGGGGGGTGGACGAGGTGGCGGGGTGGTTGCAGGGGCCGTACTTGGGGTGGTTGGGGTTTGCGACGTATCTGTGTGTGGGGGCGGGGCATTTGAATGGGTGGGATTTGTCGGGCGGGGGAAAGGGAGAGGAGGAGGAGAAGGGGGAGGAGGAGGAGGAGAAGGGGGAGGAGGAGGAGGAGAAGGGGGAGTAAGTAGGTGGTTTGGTCTGGTCTGGTGATGCGATGAGGAGGGGGGTGGTTGTTTTGGTGATGAGAAGGAGGAGGAGGGGAGTAGATTGGTTTGTTTTGTCAGTTTTGGTGATGAGAGGGGGAAGCCGTCAGGTTTGTCTTGTTCGTTTTGGTGACGGGGGGAAGTTGTGTTGGATGGAATGGAAGGTCAGGGGGGTGAAGGGGGCTCGCGGGTGAGGAGAGAAGCTGCAGGGATGGGATGGGATGGGATGCATCGCATTACTAGGTGAAAGAAGGGGCGTTGAACGTGAGACACGGACAAGAAGCAGAAGACGGTTCTTGATTTTATGCGGTCCACAACCCGGCCATGCCATCTTCCTTCATGATGCCGTCTAGCATCTATATGCTCCTGTCGTAATCCTGATACAGACCCCAGCGACCTGATGAGCTCAGCCCCGAAATTGCTCCTCAACGCCATGCGATGACCGGTCGTGAGGAAGAAAATGCACAGATGATGCGAAAAAAAAAAGAGAGAGGCCATGACGAAGAAAAAATAAAGGCAAAGAAGGAAAAGAGGTCAAATGATAAGAGAGAACAATGCTTGTGCATGGAACAAGGGGGAAAAAAAAAGACGCCACGCGGTTTCTACTGCAGCGGAAACCGCTGCTTCAGCCCATCATACACCATAAAGATAAAGGCCGAGCTCGGGGCCGACCGCAAACACGTAATGCCACACCCGCGGTACAGCCCCCGCAGGCCATGCTGCCGCCACAGAACGGCGCCCTCGTCGACAAAGGAGCGGTTCCGGGCCGCCGCCCCCACGGCCACGGTCTGCATGCGCGACTTGATGGTGTCGGCCGGGAAGAAGAGAAAGTTGTACGAGACGCCGGCCGAGGCGCCCGCGACAGCCTGCTGCCAGAGGGGCAGCGGCGCCGCGCCGACGGCGTCGGCCTCGGCGCGGGACGCGGCGCGGCGCATCCTCGCGCGGTAAAACATGGCCGTGACGGTTTCCTTGCCGCCGAACCAGGCGGCGCTGCCGCCGCCCTCGCGGATGAGCGTGCCCATCTGGCCGCGCCAGAAGCCGCCGAGGCCGTCGTGGCGGAAGACGTCGCGGATGACGGCGAGGGGACGCATGGCCGGGGGTGCGGCGGCGGCGGAGGCGGAGGCGGAAGAAGCGGGCGCCACGGCCGGCACCTGAATCTTGCACTTGACGAGCTCGATGGGCGTCAGGACAAACGACGCGCAGACGCCCGAAAAGGCGCCCGTCAACCACAGGGCCGGCACCGACAGACGCCCGTCGCCGCCCCGGGCGGCCAGCCCCGTTGCGCAGAGGGCCTCGCGCCCGACCTTTTCGAACACAAAGAGGCTGCTTGTTTCGGCGGCGGCGCCCACGAGCGGCGCGCTGATGCCCCGGTAGAGGCCGCGGAAGCCGTCGGCCTTGAGGGATTGCCGGAAGCAGTCGGTTGGGCCGGCGTAGCGGAGGGGGAGGTGGTCGGGTTGGCTCTGGAGGCGGACTTTGACGGTATCGAAGGGGTATTCTATGTATTTGCCGACGATGCCTGCCATCTGGTTTTCGTCAGACGACTATACAGCACTCTCTTTTTCTCTGGTCTGTTGGGATTTTGTTTCTTTTCTTTTCTTTTCTTTTCTTTTCTTTTCTTTTCTTTTCTTTTCTTTTCTTTTCTTTTCTTTTCTTTTCTTTTCTTTTCTTTTCTTTTCTTTTCTTTTTTTTACACCTTCTGTCCATCTTTCTTTTCATTCTTTCTTCTTATTGTTTGTTGCTGTTGTTTCTATACAGGCAGTTCTTACCGATCCATACGCAATGCTCTCAAATGCCTCCACGAGGGCCGAGCTGCTGCCCCTTGGCGCAAGCTCCGAGGGCATGGCCGTCGGAGGATGGCACGCAATCTGGGCGTGATCCATGTTGGAGGAGGGAACGGGCAGACGCCCCGGAGGGACGGTTTTTTTTTTTTTTTGTCAAAAGTGGAGTGTGACGCTACCGGCAAAGGTGAATGCGATAACGGCCCGTGATAAAGCTCGGAGGTAGTGTGGGTGTTGTCTGTCGACGGGCTCGAGGACGGGGCCTTTTCTGCAAAATGCGTATGCTGCTGGTGTCTGACGAAATGTGGGTGTGAATGTGTGTGTGCGTGTATGGCAGGACGGGTTATTTAACAATGGCCAAGCAGGCAAGAAGAAGAAGACTTCTTCCTGTCCCCTTCTCCTCGGTTCCTCGAACGAGCGAGCAGTGCCACGCGGTGATGTTGACGTGGGGCAGCAGCCGGTGCACAAGGGCTGACGAGAACCTTGCTTAGAGCGAATGGCGGGGCTCCTTGCAGCCTCCCAGACACACACCGGCGACCAGGTACTGGACCACTGGACCACTTTTGCTGCTAACCTGGTTTGTCTTTGTCTGGTCAGGCACAACGGTAGGGTTGCGCAGAGGGGGAGATGATGGGAGATGATGGGAGATGATGGGAGATGATGGGGGATGATAGCAGAAGAAAACAATCAAGGACCTGCTCTTTTTAAATCCCACCCACCCGCCTTGATTGAGCACAGAGAGTGACGGGTGTCTTGTCTGGTGGCCGGAATTGCGGATTCTGGTGCGACGATTGCGCGAGGGGAACACCAGACGTTACGTGTCCAGGTGTATGCGGCTGTATGCAGGTGCATGCAGCTGTATATGCAGGTGTATACGCAGCTGTATGCAGCTGTATATGCAGCTGTATATGCAGCTGTGCGGTACATGGCACGGTCAGAGTCAGGCACCTGCTAGCCTCGACACCAAAGCGCCACGGCCCAACCTACCGGCCATCGCCCATCGCCCATCGCCCATCTGATCCATCCATCATCCATCCGTCCATCCCCCTCATCGCCCTCGATGCCCTCTACGTGCCGTCTTGCCGAGGCTCGTTTCGTCTTCGTGTAGGGGCTGCGCTGTCGTGCTGGCTGCGTTTTTGGTTTCGGCCCGGACGTGGCACACCGGCCAGCAGACAAGCATCCATCACCCTCGTGCGGGCCTGGCCGAAAGGACGGTCTAGGCTCGAGGGTGACACGGGTTGTGATGCCGTGCCAACCTCCTCTGCGTTTAGACCTCCCTGTACGAGGGACTGCCGCGTGGGTATGAAAAAAATTGAATGAAGATGGATGGATGGATGGATGGATGGATGGATGGATGGATGAATGGATGGATGGATGGATGGATGAATGGATGGATAGATGGATAGATAGATGGATAGATGGATAGATGAATCGCACGCAACGTTCCTCGGTAGGTCATATTGCTTCATCTAGCGTCCAATCAGTCGACCTCGTCTCCCTACCAAGCACATGTTTCTGCAAAGCCGTTTCCTCCCACCCTTGCAAGACGACGACAGACACGCACACCGATGCGTTCAACACCAAAAAATTCAATCTTGTACTGGTTAGAAAAAAAAGTGCCAGAAGAAGAAGAAGAAGAAAAAAAGCAGCCAGCGGCTTGAAATCCGCTGCATACCCGCCTCAATACCCCTTCCCCCTTCCCCCATCCCCTCACTGCTTCTTCTTCGCAGCCGCCTTCCCCCCCGCCGCACCATCCTTCTTCGCCGCCACCGCCGCATCATCATCCCGATCCCTCTTCTCCGCATACCACTGCCCGGCCTGCAGCACCAGCACCCCGATCAAGACGAGCGCCAGTATCGTGTTGCTCGCCGAGAGAACCCTCAGACTGTCCTCCCTCCCGAGGATGATCTCCCCGTCGGCCAGCCCGGTCCCCTTCTTGAACTCGTCGCTGTCCCAGAAGCCCGAGCTGACGGTGCGCAGCCCCTTGACAATGTTGGAAATGTACACGGCCACGCCAATCGTGTACAGGATCAGCGACGCGCCGTCAAACAAAAAGTTGGCCTCGCTGGGCTTGAACAGCTTGATGAACATGCCCAGGAAGCCGACGCTGACGATGATGTTGAGCACGCGGCCGATGAGCGGCGGCGACTGGTGCATGAACCGGAGGTGCGTCTCCAGCTGGCCGTAGTAGCTGGCCGGGACGGGCTCCTTGCTCCAAAGGAGGGGGAAGTCGTAGGGGAAGGAGGCGAAGAGGATGCCGAGGAAGAAGCATGTTGCTGGGCAAAGGTGGGCGGTTAGCATTTCCGACAAGAAGTACCCGGGATTTTATCCACGGCAGACAGCGGGGGAGAGACGTACGTCCGATGATCATAAAGGTCGAAAAGGAGCCCGAGCCGTGGTAGTTGGGCGACCTGGTCGTCTTTGTCCAATCAATGTAGCCGCCCATTTTGTGTCGGGTGCGAATTGGGAACCGACGCGGGTCTGGTGAGATGCAAGATGAGGCGTACTGTGTCGTCGACGGGGGTGGCCGGCGGTTGATTGATGCCAGATGTGTGTTTTGCGAGGCTGGTCACGATCTTTGTTTTTTTTTTTTTTTTTTTTTTTTTTTTTTTTTCCTCTAGATGTGGGACGTCGCTGGCGTGCCTAGGCAGTAAGGCGAGATTTCTTCAGCAGTTTGGGCACGGGATCCTCTGAGCGCAACTTTACGCTGATGCCTGACCTGGACTGGTGATTGCTTTGCAACGAAAGAATCAAGAAGAATTGAAAAATTGCGCAGCCGGAGTTGTGAGCGACGATTCTTCTGCTCGTCCTGCTGACGCACAAATGCTGTTGCGCAATCAGCTTGCCCGTGATTGGTGTGGGACCATTACCTAATACGTGCGCGCCTACCCGGGAGCACAACATTGGGCGTCGTGCCGCAAGCAGCCAGTCAGACGCAGCCAAGCCACGGCAGCTTTCCCATCCGGCCATCGCCATGTGCCCATGCGTGCAGCCGCCTGACGTCCAACATGTCTGCTCCCTGTGGCAGGCAACCCAGCACATGCACACGCACACATGTACATACCTCCGGGATCTGGGAGGAGGAAGAAAACCCCCCAAAAAGCGCTGCGATACCGGCGACAAGGTATGGCCTTGTCCTAAAGATGGAGCCAGCGGGGGCAGGGCGCGAACGCCCACCGGTGGCCCCACGCACGAGTCATGATGGCCTCGGGCGGGCTTGAATTTTTTATCAGATCCATCAGATAATCAGACCATCGCCCCAGAAAAACCGCCCGTCTATTCAACCCGCCCGCCCTTTTCACGCTTGGTCATCTTCCTGGGCTGGGCGGCCCCCGGAGGGATGTAGCGTTGGATAAAAAACAAACTGTAGAAATACAATGCGGACAACCAGAGCGTTAGATTCCGTTGGGCAAGAATAAATCTACATCAGCTAATGTCTTTATTTACATTTTATATGCTAAATAAAAGCCTTGGTTTTCTGCGTAAAAATCCTATATATAATCATCCTCGGTCGCAGATATCCCTCCGGGGGCCCTGCCGGGGGCCGCCTGCGGCGAGCTCCCGCCTTCGGCGGACACCCCTTGCATCGGACATGGGAACCGCATCAGTCCTATAGCCCAGATGTGATTTCCCTCCGGGCGGCCTCCCGCAGCAATGCCCAAAACCACTCACCTCAGATATCCAAGCGTCCCAGCCCCCTCTCCCCGACCACGCGCTGCACCCCCCCCCTGACCCGCCGTGCCGCCCCCCTCCACGCCTCCCGCCCGTCCCCCGGCCGGCCCCCCTGAGCAAGAACCCCCAGCCAGCGCACAAGAACGACCACCTTCTCCAGGTCCCTCTCCTCCGTCACCACCCTCCCCAGGTACCCCTCCAACACCGCCACGTCCTCCTCGTGCGGCCCCTCCTCCTGCGTGGCCGCGTGCCACCCATCAAGCACGTCTTTGATCTCGCGCGTCGACGTGACACCTGAGCTCGGAAACGACACCTTTTTGGGCGGTGCCGGAAAAGAAATCCTTCTTTGGTCCGGTGCCTCGCCCCCGTCGATATGTCGACGGTGGTTGTTCGTTTTCGGCGCATCAAGCCGCGAGCGGAGGGCCATGCGTCGCCGGCGGTGGTCCGCGACGACTTCCTTCCGGACATCCTCCGGTAACTGGGCGAGGAAGTCGGCGTCTAGCTCTTCAATGTCTTCGACGGCCACCCTGGGGCCGTGGTCCCCTCTCCGGAACTTGGTCTGCACGACCCCCGCCTGGGCGTCGCGCTGCCGCTGGGCTTTGCCAAACATGCCCCGTATGCCGCCCCGTTTGGTCGGCGTTGCGGGCTTCCTCTGCTGCTGCTGCTGGTGGAGGTCCCTCCTCGGTGACGGCCGCCCATACGTCGCGAGCACCTCGGCCTTGACGTCCTCGGGCAGCGCGCCAAACACCTCGGGGTCGATCTGCGAGGGCAACCCCTCCATGGCCTCCATGGCCGCGGGACTCTCTGGTCGCGATGGCGGGCGCCGAGGACGCCATCCCGTGAGCCTGCTCCTGATGTCGTCGGGGAGCTCCGCCATGACGGCCGGATCGGGGTTGCTCGGCATGATGAACTGCGTCCCCAGCACATTGAGCGGCGTCTTTGCCTGTGCGTCCTCCTCGTGGGCCCTGGAAAGCGCCATGGCGGGGTGGACCCTGGGCTTGCGCGGCGTAAGGGGGTCTTCGGCAATGGGATCCGCGTCCAGACCTCGGCTTCCGACTGCTTTTCTTGGCTTCTCCGGACTGTCAACCTCATCGATGGCCTCGACGCGCCCCCCACTCGCCCACCTGCCTGGTGGGCGACCTGTCCCTGTCTGGGGGCCAAAGTTCAACGTCCGCTGGCTGCCTTCGGGCTGCCCCGTTGTCGTCGTCGCAGTGCCCCTGATCGGCACCAGCTTGGTCATCTGCACGCCGAGACCACGCAGATCGCCGGGGCTGAACTTGAACGAGCGCAGCATCGAGACCGCCTCCTTCCCCAGGGCCTCGTGGCTGTGTGTGGCTACGCCAAAGGTCGCGCTCTTGTTGAAGACGTCGCACTTACCGTGTCCTAGGTGTTTGGCTGGATCGAGCGGCGCATCGAGCGATCGCCTCATGATCTTCATGGTCAGGTGCTTGCCCCGGACCTGTTCGCTGACGAGTCGCCTCTCGAGCTCCCGACACAGATTGTGGACAAACTCTTCGGCCTCTGGCTGACTGATGAAGCGAATTCCCCAGTTGACTTCGGCCGAGACCGATTTCCTCGGCGGCTGCTCCCCGACCTCGACCCGGTCGATGCCGCGAGCGTAGTCTGCCAGTTTCTCGCCCGTCTTGGGCCCCAGCGCGCCAGCCAGCTGCTCCTTTGAGATGCCCCGGATGTCCTTCACAAACTTGACGCCCAGCTCCTCCAATTTACCGCCTATGCTGTGTGCGACACCCGGGAGCTGCTCAACCGTCAATTCACCAACGACGGAGAGCACGTCCTCGGGTTTCAACTGAAACTGCCCCGCGGGCTTGGCCTTTCGAAGCGCCACCTTGGCTTGGAGAATGTTCCCGCCAATGCCGACAGAGACGTCGCAGCCCGTCTTTGACTTGATGGCCTTTCTGAGCCCCGAAGCAATCTCGTCGGCCTTTTGCTGTTCTCTCCAGATGCTGCCTTCGTCGATGCCGACGCCCTGCGAGCCCGAGGCAGAGAGAATAATCGACGTGGCATCAATCAGTGCTTCGTCAATGCTGACACTCTGCACCACGCCTCCCACGGACAAAATCGACTCATAAAATAACCGACTGGCTTCTTCGTAGGCTGGGAAATCATAAGGCAGGACTTTGACGTCGGGACAGAGCTCCATCGCGCGCTTCATCCACATGCCGTTCTTGATGCCGAACTTGCGGGCAGGATAGTTGCAGCTCGCAATCTCCGACCCGGGACCGCCGCTGTGCGCCACAACAGCTGGCTTGTCCGCGTATTGTGGGCTTTGTTTCAGCGAGACGGCACAGAAGAAACTGTCAAAGTCGACGTGCATGATGTGCCGCCTAGCTCCTGGCTTCTTCTTCGATCTGATCTGTGACAAACCCCTGTCCGCGGCCAACCGTTGCATAGAAGACTTCAACTTGGCTTTCCACGTGGAGAGATGGTGCAATCGGCTTTCTGAGTAAAACTGTTTCAAGAATTCGGGGTTGGCCGTAGACGACTTTCGTAGCCGTGGATCTGACAAGAGCCAAGCATTGTGCTCCTCGGAGGTGGCATCTTCCGGAGGCCCAGGAACCGGATAAGCTCCTTTGGCATCGACTGGAGTTGGTTCGGCCACCTTGTCATGGCGGGCAGATCCCGTCGGCCCCGGACTGGGGACTGCAGCATCTTCGAAGCCGGAAGCATCAGGTGCGGGAGCCACGCCTTGTGTCGTGTGACGACTGATCGAGGCGCCGCGCAGCGTCGGCGGCCTCGTCGGTGTCTGTGCCTGTTCTGCTGCCAGTTGACTCCATTGCCGACTCGAAGAGGTGCCGCCCGTCTTAAACTGGCTGGTGTAGAAGCTGCTGTTGTCGGTCTGCTCTTTATAACCACGTTTGGGTTCGGGCGTGGCTTGCGAAAGTCCAGCTTCGCCACCAACCTTCAACACTTTCTGCCTCGGGCCCTCATCCAACACGCGATACTCGCCCCAGGGTAGCAATTTACCAGCTGCGACAGAGTCCACAATCCAGGCTGGTCCGACGATGCGATGGCGATTGAAATCGACCGTTTTCTTTGGCGGCAGGGTGGAAGCAATGATGTGAGTGGCCATCGTTTTGGAATCTAGGTATTGGAGAAAACCGCCGCCGTGTTGCACGATTTCGCGATGAAGTCTGTGTCAAGAGTGAGTAGACGGCTTCGCAAACATATTCTGGGACACCATGTGGGACACATCCGTACATGTGAAGCGGAGGCTGCGTGTAGCCAGTAACATGAGCGACTATTCCCTTGAAGATCTGAGGCTTGTCAGAGGAAGCGCGCATATCCGCGTCAAGATTCTGGAGCTTGATCTTTTTGCGCCGAAAGTAGTCTCCAAAGCCGCCAAAGGTGCTGCCCTCGTACTCGTCGCCGTCCTCATCTTCAAACGTGTGGCCTTCGATTCTCCTTCGTACTCGCGACGAGTTCTTTTCTAGTACGCCACCCATTGCGAAGTCGTGGTCGGTTTGCGGTAAACCGTGACATGGTGTGGCCAAGGTTGAGTTTGGGGGGTGATAGCCAAGCTCTCTGCTCCGAAATCCAAAATCCAAGAAAGAGAAGAAGGAAAAAAAAAGCAGCAAAGAACAAGAGATGACGGAAGATTGCTTGCTGGTGGCAATCGAATGTGACTTTGCGACGGTCAAGTGAGTGCGAGGTGGCGCGGATTTGGAACGCGCCTGGCCTTTTCTCGCGCGACGACATGCCGCGACACAGTATACATGCTGTATTGACACTGTGTATCGGTGCATCCTTTCTTCACGCGGTGGTTGCGGCAACAGCAGAGCTCTCGCACTCGCCGTTTCCGGCCCGCGTCCCAGCCAAATAGAATCATTTATTCTTACGAAAACCGGAACGAAGACTGTCATCCGCGCATCATGAACAATGAGCAGTTCCGCAAGCTGCTGCTTGCCAACGCGGCATCCTCAACCCCCAAGCATGATGACCCTTCACCAAGCGCAAAGCCCGTCACCGGCAGCACTCTGGGATCCCGACAACGATGCAGCATACCCATGACGCCGCGTTCTGTGGGCGGAGCGCGGGCTGATTTTGCCCGGCAGCTCGCCGAACGCAATCAGTCAGGCCGGCCGAGCAAGAAACTCAAGACTGCGGCCCCTAGAGGCGTCAGACTGGGCGAGGGCTATGTTGACAGAGCACAGAGTCGCGACGAGGTTCAAGCGGACGAAAGAGAAGCCAGATTAAGAGCGCTAGAGGAGTCGTATAAAAAGGAAGAGATTGACAAAGATGGCTACGAGAAGGCACGATTCCAAATCGCGGGCGGTGACCTCGAAAGCACGCATTTGGTCAAGGGACTCGATTTTAGGCTCCTCGAACGGATACGCAGAGGCGAAAACGTTTACAGCAAGACAAGGTCCGACACGGCCAAGGAACCATGGTCAGAGGGGCCGGCCGAAGAAGAAGGACTAGACGACGAATTCGACCAACTCGAGTCAAAAGATGTCCAAGCGCAGGAAAGGCAAAGGGTGGAGAAGAAAAAGGGCCAGCTCTCTACAGTTGTCACGGGGAAAAAGCGAACGCGCGATCAAATCCTGGCCGAGCTCAAGGCAGCCCGCGCGGCAGCCAAGGCAGCAGCCGAGCCAGCCTTGGGCGATCGATTTCGCAAAATCGGCACGACGCAGAAGCTCGGGACGCGTATCGAGCGCGACAGGAAAGGTCGAGAGGTGCTCATCATTGTTGACGCGGACGGACACGAGAAGCGCAAGGTCAGAAAGCTCAAGCCAGGAGAGGAGGAGGAGGAGGAGGCCAAGAATGATTTGCCAATGCCCGACAAAAATGCTGCGCCATTGGGGATGGAGGTTCCCGAGCAGTTTAGAAAAGTCGAAGCGCCGGCCTTGGAAGAGGACGACGGTGATGTAGACATGTTCGGCAATGTCGGCGACGATTATAACCCCTTGGCAGGCATAGACGATTCAGGCTCCGACTCGGAAGACGATGCGGACACGGATCCTGCAGCAGAGGAGGAGGAGGCGTCCGGCAGCGAACAAGGCGCATCCAGAGATGTGCCACTGTCACCCAAGCCACAAACCAGGACTCGAAACTACTTTGAGGACTCAAAAACAGGGCTCATCTCGGAAGAGGCAGGCCGCGGACCTGCCCTGTCGGACCCCGCCATCATGGCAGCCATCAAGAAGGCAGCCACGTTGCGGCGGCTCGAGAGCGAGGACGACGAAGAGGCTCGCCAGAAGGACAAGGAGGCCGAGGAGCGGAGGAAGAAGCTGCTGCAGATGGCGGCTCGAGACGACGACGACCTGGACATGGGGTTCGGCACGAGCCGGTTCGAGGATGGAGAGGACCTTGAAGACCATGAGCTGGCGGCCTGGGGGGAAGAAGGCGGCCAGCAGGGGGGCGGCCGAGGCGGGAAGCCGCAGAGGAAGAGGGGCCCGAAGAAGCGGAAGGGGGATGCGAATAGTGCGGCGGACGTGTTGCGCGTGATGGAGCAGCGGAAAAGGCCATACATGGCCTGACCGCCATTGGGGAAAAAAACGAGGGTGTAGCCAGAAGCTGCCTGCCTGTACATAGGTACACCGTAGAGAGCAGTGGATATGATTCCGGGCAGCATGCCACATGGAAGCGAGCTGAGCGTCCCCCGCGTCTCCACGTGGGCGGCCCGGCGTCACCAGATGTCGACGTTGGCCACATGCATGAGTGGATGGATTGGACAAGCTCCTCGTGTGTGTGACTACGACGCCATAGGGTCATAAACAAGACTAGTTGGTCAATAGTTGGCGCAGGGGGACGACGCAAGCCAACCCAGACAGTCATGCCACCGGCAGCAAGGTCAGCTTGATAAGCCTCCCTTGCCCTGGCCGTCCCGCCACCCGTCTCCGTCTCCTCTTTTCCTCGACTCCCTTCCTCTCGTCCTCGGCACCTCGCGTTGCCTCCCAGCATCGGCAACAGGCTTCTGCCAGCAGCCCGTCGGTGCCCCGTCTCGTCCGCCCAGGAAGAAGATCAAGATGAGCCGAGCCGATGGTGTTCCCGCGCGCATCCCCCTCTGGCTGGACTGCGACCCGGGCCACGACGTAGGTTCCCAGACGCCAACGGTGTTGGGTGTGCACGTGGTCGCGTGCCGCGTCTGCGCGACTCCCTTCGTCGTCCCGACCCCGCCCCGTTCCGCCCCGTGACCAACACCACACACGGACACG
>AFQZ01000732.1:0-26099 GCA_000222935.2 Aciculosporium take MAFF-241224 | reverse complement strand
TCTTCTTCTTCTCTTTTTTTTTTTTTTTCTGTTTTCTCGCTTGGCAGCGAGTTCTTTAGCTTTTTCAAAGACGAGCTGTTTTTTATTAGCAGTCCATGCGTATATATGTCTGTTAATGTGTGTGTGTGTGTGTGTTATCCGTGATGATGGCTTTGAGCCCAGTACGAATGCATCACAATCAAGAGTGTTGTTGGAGTGCGAGATTTGTGCTCACGAGGAGAAAAGGCTAGCAAGGAGGTTTGTTTGGTGTGTTTTGATCGTTGGTGATTGTTTGCGAGTATTGTCCGCCGGAGGCGGCCCCCGGCAGGGCCCCCGGAGGGTATACTATCAGTCACGTTGTCAAGGGTCTGTGACTTGTGAGGGAGATGACTTCAGGTTTTGCTCGAAGATGGGCAATGACGGCTCATGACGGTTGAAGTCGATTGGGGGGGTTTAGTTCTCGACGAAGGCATGTCGGGAGAGGTGTACCGCAGGTACCACTGTTTTGTTCCAAAGTCAATTTTGATCGCTCTAGTTTTCAAGGTTAACTTGCTGGCTTGGATGGCGTGTGGTTCATAGTCTTCTCTGGTTGAAGGTCAACTTCCTGACTTGGATGCCGTGTGGTTCATAGTCTTCTCTGGTTGAAGGTCAACTTCCTGGCTTGGATGCCGTGTGGTTCATAGTCTTCTCTGGTTGAAGGTCAACTTCCTGGTTTGGATGGCGTGTGGTTCATAGTCTTCTCTGGTTGAAGGTCAACTTCCTGACTTGGATGCCGTGTGGTTCAAAGTCTTGCCCGGCGGGCCCAAGTTGAAAGATGATGGCACAAGTTGACGTTGCGGCTGGTGACGGCGGCGTGGAAGGCCGGGAGGAGTCACAATTAGGCACGGAGAAATATTTCCAGAAGACTCGATCATGTTTATTAGTAGGCGGCGAAGCTGCCAGAACCAGACCACCAGACATGGATAGTTTCGACTGAGTAGTGCCACTATAGTTTAACATTGTGCGCTTCGTTATATGCACCCAGGCCGCCTTCTCATCTGTTAGGTGCATAAGTTAAGGTTGCCAGCTGTTGGCAACTGCTCAACTCAAAAGCCGGCAGGCGTTATATGAACACAACTCAAGACACCTCATGACTGTAGACCCTTCACATCTCTTCCAACTCTTCTGCCTCATCCGACAAAAACTCCAGCTTGCCGCATCACCGCGGTCATGTCTGAAGCTTTGGAAGACGGCGACTGGCCATGTAAGCCCTGCGCTAGAGTGTTCCCTTCATGGGAGTCGCTGCAGCAGCACAAAGCCTACAAAACGAAAACGGGAGACAAAGATCACATTCACTGCCAAATCTGTGGCCAGGACTTCATGACCGAGGTCGCCCAGCGGCGACATGTCCAGCAGGTAAGCACCCATCTCAATATATTTATCATGCGTTCGGACCTGCGAGAGTCTGGTAGAGTCTGATGATGTTTCCCAGAGTCACCCCAAAGACCAGGTTCTCGATTGTCCAGGCTGTGGCCGCGGACCGTTTCACCGAATTTCGAGCCTGATGGAGCATATCGAGAGCGGGGATTGTCCTCGATTCGACAGCTCTGCCTTGGATGAAGCGCGTGAGAAGAAGCTCGAGTTCACGAGACGGCTTGCGGCGTTGACGAATGCGCCGGTGAAGAACGACTACAGCGGGTTTGTTTCTGCGGTCGATAAGCCAGTTGGGGGCTCCAGGATCGCTCTCGCCGCAGGTGCACAGGAATCTGCTTCCCCCATTGTTCACCCCGAGTCCCCGAGTGTTGCTCGCCAGGAGGAGGACAAGGCCGGTTTCGAGAAGACGGCTTCATGGGGCGACGCGGACAGACCATGGTCTCTTGAGGCCTGGAAGGGAAACGAAAACATGGTTCCCGATGCCGCTCCTACTCATCGTCCCAGTTCTCAGCACCCAGAAGCTGCCGCCCAGCCAAGGAATGAAAAGTTGATTTTTCAGTCCATAGATGCGCATGATCCCGACAACCCATCTTTCAGCGCGCGGCGATATTACTGTGAAATCATGGAGCAGTATATTTGCCCCAAGCCTGGTTGTGGGTGAGTACGGCCATTTCGGGATGGGCTTACGAATTGCTTCGTCCCAACGCTGACGTTTTTGAACAGCAAAGTATTCAAGACCGGTGGTCGACTGATTGGCCATCTGCGCTCGCCTGCCCATGGGGACAAGACGTTTCGCTGCCCGTGCTGCCACAAGGCGTTCAAATCCCTGACAGCAATCACGTCGCATGTGGAATCTAGCTCTGTTAATTGCCGCATCCGTGAAACCGAGGGCTACAATGCTTATCTGGACCAGTTGACTGCCGGCATGGTTGACATTGGGAAGCAGAGTGCGGATGGAACACTCCACTACATCACGACGGATAGGTTTCGAGCTTCTCTCGGTTCGAAGAAGGGAGACGCCAAGGCAGAGGCAAAGGCAGAGGCAAAGGCAGAGGCAAAGGCAGCCTTTTGGTAGCTTACTCGACTTTTACTTTGATGAGGCCGATGCGATTTTTGAAAGGATCCATGTGCCGATCTTGGCTGAGATGAAATGGAAGTCTGGAATTGGACGATGCGACCGAGCCGTAGACCAACCCTGATGGTGCACATACGTATGTGCATATATATATATATATATATGCAGTTTGTTCTTGAAGGATACTACCGACGAGGTCAATGAGGCGTGTGGCTGCCGCTCTGAAAACCACAAATCTGTCTGCAGGGTAGGGTGAAATGGATGTGACTTACATATATGCATCTGATGCCACCCACACATTGACCCCACAATGTCGATGCTCGTGTTTCGCAAACTGCCGTGATTCAATAAAACACGACACATTAATGCAATCTACGCCCACCACGGCCCACCACCCCTTGAGCGTTCTGCTTGCCGGGATACCGTCCGCTCTCTCGGCAACTGCCAACTGCCAACTGCCAACTGCCAACTGCCATCTTACATCTTCCATATACCTACCACATCCCGTACGGCAAAACTGAGCAAACAGTGGACGTCTGCCGAATGACCTCATTCCGCGGCCGTTGCCGTGGTCCGAAGCTGCCGCATTGGAGCACCACCATCTCGACGGATCAACGCAGGGGACGACCATGCCCCTTCCATGTTCACGTAGGATCGGGCGCGCCTGCTGCTCCTTTTTCACGTATGCTCCGTTGCTATTCGTATATACCTTGACGACGTGGGCAATGTGGGTGGTGGCGGAAATAGGGATGAAAGCTCCCAAGAGCAGGTGGCTAGGTTCGTCTCGACCCTCACCTGCTTGCACCATTGACAGCGGCTGCTGTCGAGCCCCTCAAAAACTATGCAAGACGGCTCATCTGTCTTCTTTTCATCTAGGATCCGCGTCGTCTCCCGTTGGCCTCGCTCTCTACATGTTGCTCAACTGGTCATACACGACGGCCGTGTTCACCGACCCCGGGTCGACGACGAACCGCGACGGCTACGGTCTCCTGCCTACAGCACAGGGCCAGGGCCACCCGCCCGCGACGTCGTTTACCGTCAAGAGCACCGGCGAGATGAGGTTCTGCAAGAAATGCCAGGCGCGGAAGCCGGATCGCGCGCACCACTGCTCGACATGCCGACGGTGCGTGCTCAAGATGGATCACCATTGCCCCTGGCTGGCGACGTGCCTTGGTTTGCGAAACTACAAGGCGTTTCTGCTGTTTCTCATCTACACGACTGGGTTCTGCCTCTTCGCGTTCGCCGCCAGCGCCACGTGGGTGTGGTCCGAGGTGATCCAGGAGGACGTCGAGCAGTTTGACAGCATCCTGCCGGTGAATTTTGTCATCCTCAGCGTTCTGAGCGGCATCATCGGCATCGTTGTCGGCATCTTTACGGGGTGGCACGTTGTGCTGGCGACGACGGGCCAGACGACCATTGAGTGTCTCGAGAAGACGAGGTACCTGTCGCCGTTGAGGCAGACGTACCGCGCTGCGCACAACCCTGCTAATCGGCTGCCGCAGGCGGCGCAGCAGTTTGTGGATTTCCACACCAATGCCTTGCCGGGCATCACACGGCCGGAGGAGGGGGAGGAGCGCTCGTCGTTCCTTTCGCAGACTCCTCCGGACGGCCCACGCGCGGTCCAGCAGACGTATGAGGAGAGGGAGAGACAGCAGAGCCGGTTGCGTTACGAGGAGTACCTGCACGAGCAGGACTCGTCTAAGCTCCCGAACGCGTTTGACCTGGGCTGGAAGAGGAACCTCGTGCATCTGTTGGGACATAACCCCTGGCTCTGGGCACTTCCCATCTGCAACAGCACGGGAGACGGGTGGGCGTGGGAGGCCAGTCCCCGGTGGCTGGAGGCGCGAGAGCGCATCAGGCTCGAGAGGGAGGAGCAGCGCGCTCGAGAAATCAACGCGGGGTGGGGGTCCGACGATGCGTTTGCGCCGCACCACCCCAGCCCGTGCTCTCCGAACGGGAGCATCCACGGACACGGCATAACGACCACGAAGATGCCCAGCAAGGCGGATCGGGTCCTGGGCCGCGACCCGAATCTGTATGCCGACGGCCCGCAGCCGAGTCTCAAGATGCAGCGTCTCAGCAGCAGGGGGAAGTCCCTGGAAAACGGCCTGCTGGATACGGACGAGGACGAGGAGGACGACGAGGTCGACGGCCGGGACGTCAGCGAGGCGGACGGCTTCGCCGCCACCACCGCCGCCACCAGAAGCAGCAGCAGCAGCAGCAGCAGCAGCAAATCCACCACCCTCCCATCTCCGTACAGAGACGAAGCCGAGCGCCACGCCCTCCGGGTGGTTACCAACGGGAGGAGCTGGTCCCGCAGCGGCGCGAGCGGCGTGCTGCGCAAGGGTGTCGCCCGGGGTGATGGCAAAAAGGGGTGTCCCTCTTTAGACGACGGCGTAGATTAGATGTTGGGCGCATTTTCGCGTAAAGGGTATGTGAAATCCCTTGGTTCGGCACGTATCCCTCCGGGGGCCCCGCCGGGAGCCCTTGCCATGTTATAGAGCTGTATTACATAATCGGACGGTCTTGATGTACTCTTTTTTTTTTTCCCATCTCTCCGGATCTGCATCCATAGTAGCAACAGAAGATGAGTAGAGAATGTGCGCAGAAGGGTATTTCTCGCGACGCCTGTTGGGAATGGGTGGGTTCTGGGAAGGATATGAATGGTAGCACGATGAGATGGTGCGTAGTAGCTGTGCGAGGCTGCAGGTCGTTTCTGGAGACGTGCAGCCGCGGTGGGCGCAGACATAGGATGGGCCTTCGTTTTGGCGTTCTGGGGGGATGGAAAGGGGCGGAATGCACTCGGTGGGGGGTGGTTACGGAGGATGGCGGGAAAAAAAAAAAAAAAAAGGTCCTGGGAATAGAGAAGATGGAAAAGAAAGGAAGAAGAAAAGAGGCGAGGTACATAGAGGTCACTTGGAATCAGAGCCGCTGCATTGGCATCGCAGACTAATCTAGCTCGGGATACGGCATTCTTCCCATTCCCATGTCCATGTCCATGTCCACGTCCACGTCCATGTCGTCATCCATATTCCCGTCCCCTTGGTCGTCATGATGAGCATCGTCGTACTGCTGGTCTCCATACCCGCCCATCTGCCCCCGGAAACCAGCATCCTCTTGATACCCCTCATTTTCAGACTCGTCCTCTTCGTCCTCTTCACTGCCCGTGTCGTCGGCATCAGCATCGGGACCGCCTTCGCCTTCGCCTTCATCCTCGACGTCCGAGAGCGTGGCATCCCTGCCCGTGACGGCACTTCCTGCATAGGGGGTCGAGGGTGGGACTGATTGCTCCGACGCCCCCGCGACGGGTGTGTTTGTCGTGTCACGGAGCCGCACGTTGTACCCCCTGCTTTTTTTCTTGGGGGGTTCTCGGCCCCGCAGCAGGGTGAGCTCCTCGTCCGTGAGGTTGAGCTCCGGCAGTGGCAGGTGGACGGTGTGGGATGTGGAGCGCGTGGGCGTCATGTCGCCGAATGCTAGCGTTGATTTGAAGTCCTCCTTGACGAGGGTCCTTCCAAACTGGATGGCGACGAGTCTCGTCTTCATGATGGCCTTGACCTTGGCCCACAGCCCGCCGTGGTACCATCCGCTGTTGACGTCGCATTCGGGCCGCACGGCCGCGTTGTCGACTAGTTCCTTGATGAGGGGATCCGTAATGTCGCACACTTGCCAGACCTTTCCGTCGGTAGAGTACGTCTCCCCGTCGAACAGGTGGCTGTCGGGGGCGACGTCCAAGGCCATGTGGGAGGGTCCTGCCTGGGTCCTCCGGACCGAGTGCCAAGGCTGGTTTTTCATGGTTCGTTTGTGCTTCTTGAGCTTGAACATGAGCGTCTGGTAGATGCGGTACTTGGGGTCGGTTCGTGGGTCAAGCCCGTAGGGCACCACGCTGTCCCGCCACGGCCCGCCCTTGAACTGGTATGCCGCGTAGTTGAGGTACTTTTTTAGCTCGTGCCAGCTCTGAAGCTTGCCCCGGAGGTGATTCATCAGAGAGCGGCGTGTCCAGATGGGGCGGAATTGGAAGGCTTCTTCGAGGTCGGTCATGACTTGAAGCATGCGCGGATCGGTCATGTCGGGCGGTATCTGGGGACCCCAGGGGGCAGGGTCCTCTGCGCCGATAAAGTGGCCGACGTGCTTGACGGCGGTGAGGTTGAACGTGTCACCGTCCTCGGTGGTGCGCACGTAGGGGTTTTGAGAGTAAAAGTAGTTGAAGGGAAGACTCATGTGCGTGAAAATGGGGGGTGGGACGACGTCCACATTGGGCGGACGATCTGTGCCTCCCTCAAAGACGAATTGTTTCAACTTTTGCACTATACCGCCAGGAAAGCCAGATGAGAACACGCGCAAAAAGTGGAAATTGACGTGGTGATGAGCGGTAAAGAAAAGGAAAAAAGAAGGCTGCCTACCATCTCCAGGGAGAACCTGATTGACATATCTCTGAGCAAAGTCGGAACGATTCATATCCCAGTAGAAGTCAGCCAGCGCACGAAATCGATGTGTGTGCCTGATGATGCCGACGGCTTCGACCTCGTACTTGTCCACGTTATCTTGCAGTTTCCTTCTCAGCACTCTGGGTTCATCCAAGCGTGCTACCGACCTCACTTGCCCCTTGCTGCTGCCATCATCCGCCGCGGCGGAAGCGTCTGGGACATCGACGTCTCCCTGCCAAGGGCCGGAGCCGCCCTTCTTCCTTCTTCGACCAGTCCGTTTTGGCACTGTCACTTTGAGAACGATATTGTGCGATGCCGCATTGTGGGACATTAAAGGCTTGCAGAAGGGACTCTCTGGATGCAGATACAATGGTATTGAGTTTCTGATAGGATCCTAGTTTTAACCTTTTTTTTTTTTTTTTTTTTCCGGTTTCTAAATAGGTTAGCAGCAAGATCATGCCACGGTAAAGCAAGCACATTCAGTATAAATAAAAAGAGAAGCTCACATGGGCCAGTGTCGGATTTCTGCCAAAAGCCTTGACTGCTCGATCTACGTTTTCCACAACGGCGGGAATCTCGACAGCGGAAAGCTGCCGGTGAGGGATGCGATATCGAGGCGCTCCGTGGTCGACAGGCCCTTGTGCTGACTGTGAGTTTGAGGGGCCAGCCACGTCATGGTCGTCGAGAGATGGATCCATGCTTGAAGAGCTCTAAAAGCAGAGCTCGTCAATGGGCCGTTGGTGTTTGCCTGCGGCCGAATAGGGACAATCAATTCAATGTGGGACCTTCGATTTTTTATGCAGATCCTTTTGCTGATTGGATGACACGGCTCGTCCAGGAGCCGTTGCGGGGCCTCGTCGACTTGCATTGATGGGACACCTGTCTGGTAGTGAAACAGAGCCGGCAGAGGAGGACTCGAGTTGATGCTGGCTGCTGCTCCGGTTGCACAGTTGTCGACAGTAATAACCGGGGTGTGCTTGGGTGCCGATGCAAGCTCACGATCCGTCCCTGGACTCCACGCCTGGCTGCTGCCATTTTCGATTTTCGAGACAGTCCGTCCTCGCACTGTGCCCCGCGCTCTCCCTCGTCCCACGTCACGCCGTGCCACGCAGTACGCGCGCGCCCAGGATCTGTCCGCACGGTTCAAGCCGCGCGCAAAAGAGGTCAAGAGGTCCGCCAGTGGCAGTGGGCACGACGACCTCTCGACGTGCACCTGACCCCGTCTGGTTCCTGCCGTCTGAGTGAGCTGAGTGAGCCTCTCCGTGAGCGACCCCACCGCAGTCGCACCGTCGACCTCGCAGCAACAGGTCCTCAGCTGCCCGCCCACCAAGGCATCACTTTCGACGTCGACAAACGCGAGGAGTCGGGTCCTCGTCGACCATCATCATGAAACGCTTCGGAAAAGGACTAGTAAGTGAATCCGCCGTATAGAGAGCCCCGCCGCGCCCCCTCGGCTTTCCCTTCAGCCCATGATCATCTTCGCCACCGTCCGCCTCGCCAGGCTGGCTGGCCTGCTTCTGATGTCGCCATGACCACAACGCAACGCGCTGGGCGCACCCTGTTGACATGCTTTGCTTCTTCTCATCATATAGCTCGCCCGAGGCAAGGACGCCAGCAAGTCCTCCAAGAAGAATAAGGATTCCAAGGATGGCACGTCGTCCCCTTCATCTCGAGACGCATCCAACCAGTCTCCCGTCCTGACGCCAACCTCATCCTCTACCGCGCTCAACGACATTCGCAACAAGCCTTTGCCGCCCAACACAGGACACGGAGATCACGGGGCGGCCAGTCAAACGTCCAACGCTGGCCAGCACGCCAGCAATCCTGATCGATTTGGTGCCATGGGCGGCGCTTCAAGCCCCAATGGAGGCAACTCCAACCCCATACTACCTCCTACCGTCGTCATCAGCCCAACGCCTGGCGTAAGCAGAACCAGTCTTGAATTCTTCATGCTCGAAACAATCGGTGATGTCCGACATTGCAGTACTGACCTGATTGATTGTTTCAGCATATTCCCCCCCCCGGTGCGGCCGAAACCATGCCCCACGACTTGGCACCTCCCAAAGCCGGCCAGAAGTCTTTGATGATTCACCGAGGCATTGATAACCGTGATGCCATTCCCGAGGGACTTCGAACTCCGAAGCGACAGCATTCGTCTCGATTCGACATCTCTGCTCATCGGGAATTGGAGAAGCTGCCAGGCTTTCATGAAGTGCCTCCCAACCGGAGGCAGGAGCTGTTCATGCAGAAGATTGACCAGTGCAACGTCATCTTCGACTTCAACGATGCTAGTGGAGATATGAAGGCCAAGGAAATCAAGCGCCTCGCCTTGCACGAGTTGCTCGATTATGTCGCTAATAACAGGCAAGTCATTACGGAGCCCATGTATCCTAGGGTCGTCGACATGTTTGCCAAGAATCTCTTTCGACCCATCCCCCCTCCCATCAACCCTCAGGGCGAGGCCTTTGATCCAGAAGAAGATGAACCAGTTCTAGAGGTGGCCTGGCCGCATATCCAGGTTGTTTACGAATTCTTTCTTCGATTCATTGAAAGCCAAGACTTCAACACAAACATTGCAAAGGCCTACATAGACCACAGCTTCGTCTTACAACTTCTCGATCTCTTCGACTCGGAAGATCCTCGAGAGCGTGATTTTCTCAAGACCACACTGCACCGCATCTACGGCAAATTCCTCAACCTCCGCTCCTTCATCCGCCGATCGATCAACAACGTCTTCTTCCAATTCACATATGAAACCGAGCGATTTAATGGCATTGCAGAGCTGCTCGAGATTTTGGGCTCCATCATCAACGGCTTCGCGTTACCCTTGAAAGAGGAACACAAGATTTTTTTGACGCGAGTCTTGCTTCCTCTGCATAAGCCCAAGAGCTTGAGCATGTACCATCCTCAGCTGGCCTACTGTATAGTGCAATTCCTGGAAAAGGATGCGTCTCTCACCGAAGACGTAAGAAGACATGGAACTTTCTTCTCCCCCCCTCTACTTTTCCCATTGTTTTGGTTTCTTGCGTGACGCGGGGACCGTCTGGTATAAACATGACAAAGCTGACAAGGAATTGAACACCTAGGTCGTTCTTGGCCTGCTTCGATATTGGCCCAAGGTCAACAGTACCAAAGAGGTCATGTTTTTAAATGAAGTCGAAGACATATTTGAAGTCATGGATCCTGCAGAATTTGCCAAGGTCCAAGAACCTTTGTTTCATCAGCTTGCCAAATCCGTGGCTAGCCCTCACTTTCAGGTCGCAGAGCGTGCGCTCTACTTTTGGAACAATGAATATTTCTGCAATCTCGTCAGCGATAATGTAGAGATTATTCTACCCATCATGTTTGCGCCGCTCTACGAGAATTCTAAGGGACACTGGAACAGGACAATTCACGGAATGGTCTATAATGCGATGAAGCTATTCATGGAAATCAACCCTCAGCTGTTCGACGACTGCTCCCACGAGTACACCGAGCAGCAAAATAGCGCAGGGGAGCGGGAGGCAATTCGAGAACGCAAATGGGCTGCATTAGCCGAAAGGGCCGACCAAAGACGAGCATCAATCGGTGCTGCTGACGCTCCCCAGCGGCTCCAGGCCGCCGGAGTCTTGCCTCGAGTGGACGAAGTTGATCCTGCCTCGGATGATAATCAGAAGCGGCTGGATTCTCTAAAGCTTCAAGATGCATCAGGTAGACGTTCTGGGGGGCACGAGCGGCAAACTTCACAAAGCTCGGTTCAAAGCAGGTGATGCAACGCATGTGCCCACGAAGCAGCCCTGTCTGGCATGGTCATCCAGGCTCATTTCTCATCCGAATGATGGGGATTCAGTGGAACCGTTGCGAGGCACCATCTTCCGTTTGTTTGACAGGCGCTGTACATGTGCTCATTCCGATGCCAAAAACTTCGAGACGAAGCCAAAGCGTACAGCCCGCGCGGCTAAATGAGACAGTACATGGACCTGGCACTGCCCTACACCACCACACTGGATCCTTGACCAGCGTGGTGCAAGTTGACTCTTTTATGTTTCTGCTGCGTTTCGCCTATCACTTTCACATTTCTCATGACACCCCGTTCACAATATATTCTTATCCGATCTTGTCTCTTTTTTCCCTCTTTCCTTGTTTTTCCTTGTTTTTTTTTTCATTCCTGCTTGGCGTCTACGTCTTACCCCATAGACACCAACGCGTTGTCTTGGGCCATAGATTTTTCCGCAAGTACTTGCACGCACCACGTGGCAAAATGGAGACAAAAGGGCGCTCTCTTTTACACATTTATATACATATGTTTTCTTTGTGCAAATTGGATCAAGGCGCGAGGAGAGGAAGGAATTGGTGCGGGTGGGGGGAAGGGGGGAAAGGCATGCGAGAAGTAACTGCATCAAGCTCACATGGTTATAGCATTGTTCTCGTAATTGACCAATGTTCTTTTTATTTTTCTTTATCTGTCGTTGTTCTGCCCCTGTTGCTTCGCCATTCTTGGCCGTGATGCCAGGAGGGGGGACGGCATTAAGCGTTGGAGGGGTGCGCAAAGTGCCCGCGCCTATTTCCTTGATTGACGCGCTCTTTGGTATCTCCTTTTTATCCTGGGGGAGAGGTAGAATGGAGAGAAGGCACTGTGGCTTGTAGTTGGGAGCGAAAAGGGGTTTATGTGTATTGGCTGGTATGTAGACATTCATCAATGCCCTTTGATACTGGCGGACTTTGTCTCGTCGTGTTTTGTTGTCTTTGTTGTGGTTGTGTGGGTGGTGCATGGTGCACTGTGTATATATATATATTGACTGAATATTTGTGTCCCATGATGAATAATGGATGACGTTTCTGTCTTGGGCACATTGTTGGAGTGCATGAGTGAGTGCAGAGTGGTCGGGATGTAGGATGTAGGAAGGCTATCCGTGGTATTTGCAATTCATCAAGATATGATGGTGGTGCACCGTGAGTGTCGCGTCCATGTGTAAAAGCAACTATATACATACTTCCTAACCGTCCATGTATGTACGCCTCTTCTTGGTATCAACGCCCGCATAGATAGATACATGTACGTATGCCATTTGGTCCACATGCCCATTCTATCGAGTACCTCTTCCGTATGCACCCCCGCCGCGATGATTCCCCCTCGTCCCTCCGCGGCCTCTATAACCCCCCTGGGTGTCAAAACCTCGGTCATGAAAGGTATTGTGGTGTGGTGGTGGTGGTGGTGGTGGTGGTGGTGGATACTGCTGGTGTTGGTGCGGGGAGGGAGGCAGCAGCGGGGGCGGGATTTGTCCCGCGTTCCAGGCACCCATTAGGTGGGCGGCGAAGGCGGGATCGGGCATCCAGCCTTGGAGGGGAGGCGGAGGCGGAGGCGGCGGTGGCCATGGACCCGTGTAGCCTACTGGGGGGGGGGGGATGGACATGTTTGGTGGCATGGGTGGTGGTGGTGGTGGTGGTGGTTGGGGATGGGGATGAGCGAGATTGGTCTGTTCGTCGGGGGGGGGAACGGCTGGTGAGCGGGAACGGCTGTTGGAGCTTGGTGATCGAGTGGGCGTGTAGGTACGGGCACGGCTGCGGCTGCGACTGCGACTGCGACTGCGACTACGACTGCTCAGGCTGCGGCTGCGACTGCGAGTTGATGGAGATATGCGGCGGCGCTTGATGGATCGTGACGACGAGGTGCGGCGTCGGCCACGCGAGTAGCTTCTGGTCCTGGACGAGGAGAGAGAGCGAGAGCGGGACCGCGGCCGCGACCGGGACCGGGACACGGAGAGTCGTCCCCTGGTGCCGTTGCCCTTCTTGCGATCCCTCATGCGCTCGCAGAACCGTCTGGACCAGCCATAATAGGTTTCTCCGCCGATGATGTCCCCCGTGAGCTCGTCCAAGACGATCCTCTCGCCCAGCTCGTTGATGTCGACGAGGCCATCGTCCTCGGCCAGGTTTTGCTTGGAAAAAATCCTCTCCGCGTCCAAAAGCAGGGCCTTTACCGCCGCGGTAATGGCCTTGCCTGCCGGGCCCGGCACGAGCTGAATCGGCTTGACCAGCTCCGGCAGCATGGGCCTGGTCGAGTTGGGCACGAGGTGAGGGAGCCACGTCGCGGCCGGGAGATCGTACCATGCGGTGGAGGGATCGCCGTGAAAAGAAGGAAGTACGTAGGGCGCTTCCTTGGCTAGTTTGAGAGAAGAAGAGGAAGAGGTCAAGGCCGCCGTCGCGGAATCAGGTGCTGAGGTGGACGTTGGTGGTGGTGCGTCGCCGCCGCCGCCGCCGCCCTGTGAAAGCGCTTCTTTCAACTTGTCAATGGTGTCGTCTGAAACGTACTGCCGCTCTTTCCAGAGGTCAACGAGGTCGTTTAGTTTGCGCATGTGCTTGGGGCACTTGTCGTACGCGGCGGCGGATGCGTACAATGCGGGGAGGAACGGCTCCCACGCGGTGCTCAGGCCGCGGTGGTGGTGCAGGGCGTCGTTGACGAGGTACAAGATGTGCAGGCGGCGGCGTTTGGCGCTCGGTCGGGGCGCGTCGGTGGTGCCATTGTCGGCTTGTGCTTTGGACAGCGCGACGAGGTACTTCCCCAGGGAGGTTACTCGGCCGCTCGAGAGGACAATGTTGCTTATGATGTAGTCTTTGCAGCTCTGTGGGGTGGGACGTGACGAGGCATGGATTTAGCATGGTTACTGATTCATCTGTATTTCTTTTTTTTCTGTTTTGTTTGCATCATGGGCAACGCTCCTGGTCACGCTGTCGGTGGGAGGAATGGGCAGACCTGAACATTGGACCGAGAGCACTGCGCGAGGGTCGAGCTGAGGAGTTGGAAGAAGGAATCGACGGATGGGCGGCTTATCGAGGTTGGATCGGCGCGGAAGAGGGCCGCAGAGAGAGCTGCTTTGGCGATGGCGAGCTCGGGGGTCGCCATGGGGGAACAATCAGAGCCTTTGGGTGCGGGCGTGGGATATATCGACTCCGTGTGGTGGTGTTTCGGAGAGAGAAAGGAAGATACGATTGTGGTTGAGCGAGCTTATTACGCTTTTTAGAACATGACGGAAACGTGGGGCCAATCGGGAGTCCGGACAGTCTTTGAGGTGGGGCGTGACCTGACGTCGATCATGGAGTTGAAAAAGTGGCAGTATGGAATTATCCACGAACTGACAATCGTTGGCGGCATGGTTGGAACATCAAGAGTTGGAATCGACTGATCCCCCGAGTTGCAATGTCTTTATTTCCGCTAGTCACTTCGTTCAAAGATGCGGTTTGGGTCGGCGACCAAATTCCAGGCCCCTTCCCCTCTGGCGCATGCACTTCTAGGACTGCGTTTCGAATAGAGGCAGGACCACATATATGTACGAAGAAGCATGTCTGACTCATTGCCATCGATATTGTACAGGTCTCCCTAGCTCGCCTACTAGCGCAAGCCAGAGTATTACAAAGGATACACGCCCAAGGCAAGTTGGCACGAATCTCAAGGGCAGTCATGTAATGGTAAAGTGATCCACGCTTCGCGTGACCTGCTCGTCGCCTACGAAAAACGATCTCCCTTCCGACTTGTGTACGGAATCGAGCTCTCATATTTGCTCTTCTCTTTCATCCTGTCCGCCTCCGTCGCGGGGGCATGTCTTGTCGCTGCAGGATCATCGCCAACCTCTTGACTGGGCGAAGCAGCAGTATCTATCCTCGCGGCCGCTCCGTCGTTGTCGCTGGCACTCGTCAATGGTGTACTCGGCTCGTACCCGGTGTGTTCCATGGATCGAATTGCTTGCTTCTTATTGCGGGCAGCCTCAAGTTTGGCCTGTCGGTCGGCCCTGATTTCTTGCTTGGCAAAGTAGTATGCCCCAGCGCCAGCTGTGTGGGCGCAATTTAGCACAGAGCAAACTCTTGAAAAATCTCAAAGCGGGACTTGGGGAGGAGAGCTGCCCAGAAGGGCAAGTGTGAGGGAAAAGCTTACCGACACATAGGGAGCCCCAGCCGAACCTGCGGATTGCATGTCACGTCAGTCTCAAAGTCATGATATTCTTCGTCTGTTCAAAGGGTCCGAAGTCCAGATCATGACGCATCAGGTGAACGAACCAGAATGAGCGAACCTGTTTGCAGATTAATACGACGGGATAATGAGTACGATGGCGATCGGAATAGTCCATTGTTGGAGGCTTACAGTGTTCATGTTGCCGAATGTGATGGGAATTAAATATGTGTGCCTGGATTGGTGGCGTTCTTGTCGCGACGGTCAGAATGCGAACATTGCAGTTTCATGTGTTTATGTAAGTTGGTTGAGGGGTGTTGAGGGAAAGAATGGAAACCACGTGAAAAGTGGATAAAATAGCTATAGAAATCAGAAACGAGAGGAGTCAACGAGCTAGCTTAGCGATAACAACAACCAATATAACAACCATTGACCCTCAACCATTGAGTCCACTTTCAGGGGGCAGTGAAAAGTGGCAGTGGCAGTGGCAGTGGCAGTGGCTGGTGGGCTACATGTGTGGAGCCCCACTTGGCTCCGCATTGCCCATGCCAAGTGCGGTGCTATCGTCGTCCGACTTTAAAAGGTTCCAAGATGATTCAACCTCAGCTTGCACGTCATTCGTCCTTGGCCAGGCCGGCGTCGACTCTTGGCACCAACTCTATCTGGAGCTGTCACCAGATTGTCGGAGCAAAAAAATATGTCTGTCATGTTCTAATGCTTGCATGCACGTCGTGTGCCGCGAAGCTCGCCCAGGACCACCTCCCCTCATATTTGCTCATCAGTCTCGAACCCTCGGTCAAACTCGTCACGGTCAACTTCTACGGCGTCCAGACTCCCGCGTTGTCCCCCTGAAGCGGCTCTTGACTATCCGCAATTATTCCATGTTGAATCTTGCTACGAGATAGCTGTTCTTTGTGCAACTCCTAGGCATCCCATGCCCGCGGCCTTCAAACTCGCGCAAACGAGCTCCATTCACAGCTCCGAATCCATCCAAATCAGACCCGCGGTCATGACTTGAACTTGATGGCCAAGGAGAATGGGTGTTGACGGAGCTGACATCTGCAGCAACACCTTACAAACCCGTCATCCAACTTCTGTCTCCCTACAACCAATATTCTTCTTAACATGGCGTCTCCAGCTCGCGATGGCCCGGATGGCTCATCTATTGTATGTGATGCTACGTCCGAAATCTCATGGCTCGCAAGTTTTATACACCTCTCTGCTTACACTTGCTTCTTAACAGAGACCCGTATCCTCTCTTCTCGCACGCTTTGAAAACCTCAACCAATCTACAACCTTCTCAACGCCACACAACGCTTCCGCCAGACCTATCTCGCCCGCTCCTAAGCCCGACAGACTAAAGAATTTCAAGCCTGTGCAAGAATCATCCCTTCCTCAGACCTCAGCGTCATCTCCTCCGCACGTGTTGAAATTCGCCAAATCCGCTGCCAAACCAACACCGGTCCTGGCGAACGAACCGTCAGGTCCTTCTCGCGATAATGAGACACCTCAAATCCCGCACGCGTCCACGCGGCCACCTGCCACTCCGAATCTCATACCGACAACCTCAACGATGGGTGCTCCGCCTACTCTCAAGGTTCTGCCGCCGCTTTCGCCGCCAAAACCTCGAGCAACAATGGTTGTAGCGCCAGATGAGTCGCCCTTCCTGGACCCTGCCGCTGCCGCATCACATGAACTCCCGGGCGGCACGCCGATCCCGATAAAGCTTCCCAGTCGGCCCATGACTCCGAACGACCCTCTTTCAGGATCTCGATCTCATCAACGGACCTCACAGATACCGCCGTCTCCCCCTCCTCCGAGACGATCGGGCGAGCTGAAGCGAGAGGGGAAGCAGCCTCCGCCTCCACCAGCACCTCGCTTGGACAGAACTCGAAATATTACACCGACCTCGTCCGCCGTTTCTGATGCTTCGAAGACGAATGAATTTAGAAAATCGAGCATCGCTACTGAGCCTTCTCCTTTTAACAGCCCGCCGAGTAGTCCTGAGAGAGAGGCCTTCGATGAGCCCCCCCGGAAACTTCCGATACTGCCGACACGGCCAAGAGCGGGAACGGTAACGGCCACCCAGCAGCACCGAAGCAAACCAAGTCTTTCCTCGACTGGATTTGACCCTCCACCAGTACATCACTCGATGGTCGACCGAAGAATAGACCATGACCCAAACGGCAATGGGATTCTGAGACCATCACTGATCGGACAACGCGCTGATGATAATCGATTTTACCACTCCCCCAAGCGTTCAGTGTCCGACCTGTCGCCACATGCATACGTTGCCAACAGGCTGCCCCTGAACACGCCTCCACCGAAACCTCGCCGATCAGCCCAAAGGGACCCTCAGAAGCCCAGCATGCCATCGTCAACAGCTTCCGTCACAAGACCGCAGCAGTCTCCTTTGCCTGCTTCCCAGTACACAGCACCTCCAATCCGAGCCCAAGACTTTCCGGGGGTGGTTGAGCGCATCATAGACCGAGACTCGGACTCGACTATCGTCCCGCAGTTCTCAACAGGCCGGCCAATTTCGCGACCACGATCGCCTGAACGTCCTTCCACAAGCTCTGGAAACGTCAGTCACGTGACTGCATTTCCAGACTGTGCAAATGTCAATCGGCGGCCACCATATGTGAAGAAGGGATGCTATGAGGTTGCAACGAAATATGAACCCAGGATCTTTGACGTTTGTGGAGAGCTGGTTTGCACAAGCGGCCATCTAACGAGAGTATGGAACATTGTGGATGGCGAGCAGGTTATGAGCCTGTCTCACACCGAGGGCGTCAAAGCAACGTCAGTCGCCTTTAAGCCCGCGGCTGATCCCGGACTCGAAGGCTCTTTTCTTTGGATAGGCACAAACATGGGGGAAATAATGGAGGTTGAAACCGCAAGCCAGCGCATCAGGGATCTCAGGACCGGCGTGCACAGCAAGGCCGACATCACTCACATATATCGGCATTACAATGAACTGTGGTCCCTGGATGAAGGGGGCTCACTCAATCTCTGGATGCCAAGTAGCGATGGCGTGCCCAGCCTTAGCAGCCAGCCCATCATGCAAGCAAGCCGTGTTCCCAGGGGACACACCTTCTCCATGGTTGTTGGTGACGAGCTTTGGCATGCGACGGGTAAGATGATTCGGGTATTCGAACCCTCGGCAGACGGGAGAAAACCATTTCAAGTGTTGATCCGGCCATTGTCGGCCGAAGGGTGTGGTGATGTCAGCGCGGGCACGACGCTGGCGTCAGCACCTGGGGTGGTCTTCTTTGGCCATGTGGACGGCAAAGTGAGCATGTTTTCGACGTCGGACTACGTGTGTCAGAGGATCCTCAATGTTAGTTCCTGGAAGATCAATGGCCTGAGCGGTGTCGGCAATAATATCTGGGCTGCCTACAATACGGGCAGGATCTGCGTGTACGATACGGCGCAGCAGCCCTGGATCATCAAGAAAGAATGGCAGGCGCATGAGCACTCGGTGCTGAAGATGAAGTTGGATGTTTCAGGTCCTTATCGGATGGGACGACTGCAAGTCCTTTCTCTGGGCGCCGATGGCAAAGTCAAAATATGGGACGGCATGTTGCAGGACAATTGGCTCGAGGACGACCTCAAGTCCAAAGACATTGAATATTGCGAGTTTGAGGAGATCAAGGCCATGATTTTGACATGGAACGCAGGCGCTTCAACACCCCACAGCATGCGCTACTCGGAGGGCGATGCCAGCTTTTTCAAAAATCTGTTGCAGTCCAGTGGCTCTCCAGATATTCTTGTCTTTGGATTCCAGGAACTGGTCGATCTAGAAGACAAGACGGCAACAGCGAAGAGGCTTCTCAAGTCGAAGAAGAAAGAAGGCCCCGATCAAGAACGAATGAGCCACCAATACCGAGACTGGAGAGACTTTTTGCTCAAATCGTTGGATGACTACATGCCATCAAGCGACTTATACCACCTTCTGCAGTCATCGCCGCTCGTCGGCCTATTCACATGCGTGTTCGTCAAGTCGAGCCTGCGGGATCGTGTCCGAAACCTGAACGCGGCCGAAGTAAAACGTGGCATGGGCGGCTTGCATGGAAACAAGGGGGCAGTCGCTGTTCGTTTCAAAGTGGACGATACATCGCTCTGCTTTGTCAACTGCCATTTGGCTGCAGGACAGTCGCAAGCTCATTCACGGCACAACGATATTGCTGCCATACTGGAAGCCAGCCTCTTCCCGACCGAACGTGACCCTGAAGTACGTTTAGACACCTTTACCGGCGGGGGTGACGGGTCAATGATTCTCGACCATGAACTCTGTATTTTGAACGGCGACCTCAACTACCGCATCGACACCATGTCGCGCGATACAGTCGTCAAGGCGGTTCAGCAGCAGCAGCTCGCGAAGCTCCTCGAGCGGGATCAACTTCTCGTGGCGCGCCGGCGCAACCCCGCGTTCCGCTTGCGGGCGTTTGAGGAGCTCCCTATTACATTCTCACCGACGTACAAGTACGACGTGGGCACTGACACCTACGACACGAGCGACAAGAGACGCAGTCCGGCATGGTGTGATCGTGTACTATTCCGCGGGCAAGGTCGCATACGGCAACTCGACTACACGAGACACGAAGTCAGAGTCAGCGATCACCGACCTGTGACGGGAAGTTTTCGCTTGTGGGTGAAGAAGGTGGACCCCAGAGGAAGGTCCAAAGCGTGGATGGAAAGCCAGCAGCAATTTGAGACTAGTCTATCACAGGTCATTGCCAACGAGAAGTGAGTTGTCCTTTTTTTTGTCCTCACTCTCTAACAAACCATGTTGCTAACCAACAACGCATCTCACGTCACCCAGACTGTCATACCTCGTAGATACGTGCGGATTCGATCAAGCCACAAGTCAGGCACTGGTCAAGCAGCAAGCCACTCAAAGAGTACATCGGAGCCCTAGCAGGGGGAGAGGCGGGTATTAGAAGGGACATACATTGTCTCACGGGAAGCAAGAGCGTACATGTGCAGATGGATGCACGTATGTATATGCAGATGCTTACGTAGTTGTTTACGCAAATACCGCGATGAGAATGGGGTGGATCAACGCCCCTGGGTTTATATAATCTGCTGTATTCTTTTGAGTGCGTTTTTTATTTTTTATTTTTTTTTATTTGCAAAACAATGGTGGCAGAGAGGGGAAGCATACTCTTTGATGCGGATGAAGGACGAAGGGGGAAGAAGTTTCGATACGGGTTCAGTAGATGGATTGGGAGCGAGGGCGTTGTGACGGACGGCTTGCCTAGAATGATGATGAATGATGGATGGTAGCTTGCGGCGTGTTCTTGGTGCGTAGGTCAGATTTTACCGAGTGCCGAGGTTGGTGCCAGGGGAGTGGTTGCTCTGTCGTGATGGATGGGAGAAGAGACGGGGACTAGACTACTAGCGGGACTTGGGGAGAGTTTTAGAAGAAGAAGAAGAAGAAGAAGAAGAAGAAGAAGAAAACATATTTTATTTGTGTCCTTTCGACTGGGTCTGGGGTTACCATATCTAGGTTATATACCGACTGCTTGACACACGGTTCCAGAAAAGGCAAACATTCACTGGGTCAAAATGGACATTGTATTGCTAAAGAGGGAGAGAGAAAATAAAAGTACAAAATGGAACAAGGCAGAACAGGAGAAGGATGCGTAAAGGGCTCTGGAAACACCACATCGTGGCATCGAGACTCCCGCCACCAGGCAGGCCACTTTCGTCATCTGCACCTTGTATACTGTCTTGTTTCTGTTTTGCCGAAACCCGGTGGAATCCATGATTTCCACTGGTATCGACGCCTTTGTCGTCGCATATTCAGTCTACGGCGTCTTGGCAGAGGACTCCCTGCCCGGCCTATGTTGCGGCGAAACGGGACAAGTCAGTCCACCATGTTCTGCTTTGCACCTCCTCCTCCTCCTCGTCCTTCTTCTTTTCTTGTCTTTTTGTTCCCGATTCGCCCGCGCAAGGGCACTTACCACGAGAAGGGTACAGCAGGATGGGCGGCGGCCAGATTTACAGCCATAGGCCTCAGCTACAAGGTTTGGCCCAGTCAGCACATGGCACATTGCTAGCTGCCCGTTTCCCATGGGCCAGATAGTCCATTCCGTCTCATGTCAGGGAGAGTCGGGGGAAGCGGGGGAAAGCGTACGGGAGATGCAGTCAAGCGCCGCGGCGCCGACCACGTTGGTCGCGCAGCATGCTGGGACGCTGTTGAGGAGACCGCGAGGGCAATAAACCCTGTATGTGCTCCCCTGGGCGCTGGCTTCTGCCGCGGCCTCGTCGGGCGCGGGGGCGGCGAGCGCGAGGGAAGCGATGAGGCTCAAGAGGATGAACTTCATCTTGGTGGTTGTCTTGGTCGAGGTGGGTTTGGGGGAAAAGAGGGATGAGACGGGTGATGGGGGAATCGCTTCGGGACGTCGACGGATTTTTATTTTTTTTTTCGGCAGCGCGCCCGTTCACGGTTATAGCTCGTGGGGGAGACGGGCAGGGCAATCTTTGCTCGATGGCCATGTTCTCGGATGGCAAGCCTATGCGTTGCATTTGCGCGGGGGATGGTGCCCGGTGGCCAATCGCTGCTGCTATTCACGTATGCTGGCTGGTATGGGCCTGGTGGTGAGGAGATTTGGGGGGACGAAATGCTGGCGAATTGAAGGTTGGATCGACATGAGAGAAAAGATGATGCTTCGATGACTGGAATGGCGGTGGTTTGCGAGGCAATCGCGTGGCCGAGACATGGGGCTGCGATGGCGGCCTCTGCGGGTCTCGAGACGGAGATTTTGCTTTCTTGCTTCTGTCGTGCGCGTACATGGTGGGTAGAGTCCATGTCTGAGTCTGTTCCACGCTCCCCCAAGGGATCTTGTCTGGTTTCTGAAGATGTCGGTTGGATAAGAAGTAGGAAGCATGTATGTATGTGTATGTACTGGTGTATGTGTAGGTACTTGTGTATGTGTATGTATGTACTTGTGTATGTGTAGGTACTTGTGTATGTGTATGTACTTGTGTAGGTATGTATGTATACACCCAAAAGAGGCATGAGGAAAGAGCACAAGCTGGGTTCCACGATTCCACGAAAAGCTGAGCTCGGGCCATGATGGCTCCTGGCGAATGACGGAGCTTGCTGACGTTGATACTCGCCCCACATTCCCTCTTCTCGGGATCCTTGTCGGGGTCTGCGTCGGGGTTCCTCTCTCAGCTCGTTTTCCCAACGGCACCAACGTCGGTCGCGTTTGGTGCATGACGCTTCCAACTTCTCACCGCCATAGACCTTGGGCGCACTGCCTGGGACCTTGTCTCTTTCTCTCGTCCCTTTTTCTCAATTCCCTCCTCTTGCTTACCCCCGCCAGTCTTTTCAAGGGAGAAAAAGGAAGAAGGGTACAAAGAGCAAGGAGCCGAGGAGCTGTTGAAGGATAGGGAGAGACTCGACTCTCCGGCAGAGTCGGGACCCCCTTCATCTCCTTAAATTCCATCGTCGCCAGCTGGCCACCATCCTCACCTGAACCCACCCACACACCCTTTTCTCGGCAGCATTGTTTAGGATTCAAAAGCCGGGCATCAAACTGGCTACAGACGCACAGAGTCAAGACAATGTCAAGCATTCAGCACTCGTCACCGCCACCCCGCAAGACACCCATCGAGGCGCCCGCGCCATGTAGCGTGCCGGAACCTCGCCCGGAACTCACGGCAGACCAACATGTCAAGTACAAGACGTTGCTGGAGAAGGCGCAAGCCTTTACGGACATCACCTGCTCAGCCAAGGACCACAAGGAAAAGTCTGGCCCCATAACTGCCAGGGAACGAGCCTGGCTCACTCGTGAATGTCTGCTGCGCTATCTCCGCGCAACAAACTGGGCCGTCAAGGAGTCGGAGCAGCGCCTCCTGGATACCTTGGCCTGGCGTCGCGAGTATGGCATCGACGACTTCACGCCCGAGTACATCTCGCCCGAGCAGGAGACGGGCAAGCAAATCATTGTGGGCTTTGACAAGCAAGCCCGTCCGTGTCAGTATCTGAACCCCGGCCGGCAAAACACAGACGCTAGCCCCCTCCAGGTCCACCATCTGTTCTACATGGTGGAGCGCGTGACGGATATGATGCCGCCGGGCGTGGAAAAGCTAAACCTCATGATCAACTTTAAGCCGAGTAAGCAGAGACAAAACACCAGCGTGCCTGTGTCCATGGCCAAGGAGGTGTTGCATATCTTGCAGAGCCATTACCCCGAAAGATTGGGCAAGGCTCTCATCATTAATGGTGGGTTTTTTTTTTTTTTTTTTTTTTTTTTTTTTTTTTTGTCCCGCCCACTCAAATCTGAACAGAAGCAATTTTTGATATCCGTGTTCCCTTGTTTCGTTTTGCGCACGCCACTGGCGGACCTCGATAGTCGTTTGCTTGCGTTGGGTATATCATCATGTTGTGCTGACTGAAACAAAATTCTTTTTTTATTTATTTTTTTTTTTTTTTTGCTCTGTAGTCCCTTGGATCGTCTGGGGCTTCTTCAAAATCATCAAGCCATTCATGCACCCCGTTACTCGCGAAAAGCTCAAGTCCAACGAGGATATGAAGCAGTTTGTGCCTGCTGAGCAGCTCTGGAGCGCCGACTGGAACGGCGACATGGACTTTGACTACGACCACTCCGTCTACTGGCCTGCCTTGAACGAAATGTGTCGGCTGAGACGGGAGCAACGAATGGCTCGATGGAAGGCCGCAGGAGGCCAGATTGGTGAGTCGGAGGATTACTTGGCTGGAGGCACGGATGTGAGCGTGAGTGGTTTCACATTCTCGTCTGCCTCTGCCTCTGCCTCTGCCTCTGCCTCTGCCTCCGTCTCCGCCACGCCCGCTGTTGCTGCCTCGGCCGAGGGGGAAAATGCTGCGGCGGAGGTACATGTTGTGCAGGAGAAGCTGGCTGGGGCTACGTTGGAGAATGCAACTGGCCAAGTAAAGATTGCATAGAGACTTCCATCTGGCTGGTCATCAGTCACTGCATCCTTCGCCCTCTCTTCAGGTCTGTAGACATTTCTTGCACTCGATGCAATGTATAGCGATTTTTGGTGGCGCCGAGGACGACGAGCTCACTCGGCTCGGCCCGGACCTGCATCTATCGTGTGAGTATGTCTTGGGCGCGAGTATCTGACGCGGAGGGCGTCGTATTGGCATGTCGGTTCTTGTTTCCTTCTTCTTCCTAGGCACTCTTTGCACGTTGGTTATTGGATGTTCAGTTGTGTATGCAGTCAGCGTCTCTGCTGCAGCGGTTGCGTGGAGTCAAAGGGCGGGATGGCAAACCATGAGGGCCGAGAACGTAGCAAAGCTCGTGGGAGCTCGTGCTAGCAGGTTGGCACAACGTTTGGCAGTCTCCCAGTTCGTGGTGGCGGAAGAAAGTCTGGCAGAGTCGCGACTGGAATAAAAAGAGCCAAGGTAAGATGCCCATCACCACACAACACGGACGTGTCCCATGACGCCCATGGAAAGGCGCTGGCTGACGAGGCCAAAAGCCAATTTAGACGCTCCGTATAAGCCATGCAAAGCCGTAGTCATAGACAAATAGCAGAAGCATTCCGTCTTCAAGACATGAAAGTCGAGGTCCGACCCGTGTTTCTGGCCCCACCCACATGTAGGTACCGGTCCAGATGTACCCAGGTACTGAGTACTTGGCTACTTGTATCTCAAGTACTGTCTGTTCGGGTAGAACTTCATCGTCGACCACCACCACCACCACCACCACCACCACCACCCGCCGAAACGATAGCCGACGACTGGCGATGCCAGGCCATTGCGCGTTCGGCCCCCCATCCAAACCCCAACCACAGGCACAGGCACAGGCACAGGCACAGGCACAGGCACAGGCACAGGCACAGGCACAGGCACGGCACAGGCACATCCGCTGACGAGGACGCACCCCCTCCGAATGTCGTCCAACCTCCAACAGGCGTCCTCGACGCAGGCCTCGAAAGATGCCGGCCTGCGGGTGCCCAGCAACGGCAAGACCATCTACCACCGGTCGCTGAACCGGACCAAGACGGCGGAGCTGAGCCAGGCGAGCTTTGCGTATTTATTTGGCGAGATGGTGACGTATGCGCAGCGGCGGGTCAAGGGGATCCAGGAGCTGGAGCAGCGGTAGGCTTCCCCGTTTCCCCTCTCATATCCCTCCGGGGGCCGCCTGCGGCGAGCTCCCGCCACGGCGGATTCCCCTCGCTATATTGTACAAAAGCTGTGTAGATTATCCCGTGTTTGCCAATGTCCCTCCGGGGGCCCTGCCGGGGGCCGCCTGCGGCGAGCTCCCGCCTTCGGCGGCGCAACGTCCCCCCGAACCAACAAGTCGTGACATGGTATTGATGATGACGACCATGACGATGACGATGAGAAGAATGCTGATGCTGCTGCTGATGATGAACAGCCTCAACACCCAAGGCCACCCCATCGGCCTCAAGCTCCTCGACCTCCTCCTCTACCGCGAACCCCCCCGGTCGCAGCTCCGCCCCCTGACAATCATCTCCCTCCTGCACTTCATCAAGCAGACCGTCTGGCAGCACCTGTTTGGGCGGCACGCCGACCGCCTCGAGAAGAGCAACAACCCGGATATGCCGGACGAGTACATGATTATCGATAACGAGCCGCTCGTGAATCGATATGTGAGCGTGCCGCGGGAGATGAGCCAGCTGAACTGTGCAGCGTTTGTCGCGGGGGTGGTGGAGGGGGTGTGCGACGGGGGGGGGTTCCCCGCGAGGGTGACGGCGCATACGGTCGGGGAGGGGGAGATGTGGCCGGGGAAGACGGTTTTTCTGGTCAAGTTTCGGGGGGAGGTTGTTGAACGGGAGCGGTTTCTGGGGAAGATGTAGGGGGGGGGGTGTTTGTTTTGCAATAGGGAGGTATGGCGTTTGGGTCTACGAGGCGTCGTGCATTTTACATATTTCTTCTTCATTTTATTTTCTTGGCTGGTCAGGAAGGGCAGACGCAAAGTAGCATGGATTTTGATGATGACTCGAGAAATATACATGCACACATATACATGTCCGTCTACCCCTAAGAGCCACACGGTTCATGTTGTTTTTTTTTTTTTTTTTTTTCCTTCTTCTTTTATATACCTTTTTTCTTTTACCTTTTTTGCTGGCAAGGAAAAAAGGCAGACACAGTAGCGTGGATTTTAACGATGAGTCGACAGATGTATATTTCAGTCTCTCCACGAGAGCCACACGCTTTATATTGTTTATCTTTTCCTTTCTTTTTTTTCCCTTCACTTCCTTTCCTTTCCTTTCCTTTCCTTTCCTTTCTTTTTTTTCCTTTCCTTTCCTTTCCTTTCTTTTT
>AFQZ01000733.1:0-26088 GCA_000222935.2 Aciculosporium take MAFF-241224 | reverse complement strand
CAAGACAATTAACTAAAAAAAAGAAAGAAAAAAAAGAAAAGAAAAGAAGAAAGAAGAAAGAAGAAAGAAGAAAAGAAAAAAGAAAAGAAGAAAAAAAAAAAAAAAAAAAAAAACCCAATTGTAGACCTTGAACCTTGCCCATAGCCGCTCCGGGGACCAAATAATCGGATCCGTACAACGGACTGCTTCGTATGTATTTTTTCCTGTTGCATTCATTATCAAAGACCACTTCGTTCGCCTCCCCTCTTTCATTTCTTCTTGAAACTGGCATGCACAACTTGGAGGCTTACAATTTCGAGACGGCGACAGCACGAACCGGCGCAAAAGTAAAGGAAGCTAAAATTAGACACAAGAAGAAGAAGAAGAAGAAGAAGAAGAAGAAGAAGAAGTGAAACCAAAGTCATTGTGACATCTCGTGTACATGCTAAACAGTATATACGAGGACAAATAGCAAACAATCACCATTCGCACCGGAACACACAACCGCGGGCAGCCACACACGCCACGGCGCGCTTCGCACAAACGCAGCTGATCAAGCGTGATGCTTAGCTTTCCTCATGAGCAGCTGAGCTCGTCGTGAATGTGGACGAAAGAGCTTAGCTGCCGCGCGTGCGTGTGGCCATGCCAATCGCTCATCCTCATACATGACATGAACGTGGAGTCACAATTCACATATCGATGCGTGAATACGCACACGCACAGCCAGGTGAGAGCGGGTGCGTTCCAGATGATACGTCGTGAACCTTTCCCGGCCGGTTGAATGCCGCCCAAGGACTCGACTCATTTCCTTCTATTCTCCTCCTCACAAATTACCTTTTTTTTTTTTTTTTTTTTTTTGTTGTGTGTGTGTGTGTGTGTGTGTGTGTGTTTTATTTTCGGTGAGAATGCCCACTATGAGATATCACTTGTCACTTTGTCGGGGTGCAGATGCCACCGACACAAAATGGCCTGTACATGTGTACACACAACGCGCAGGGTGCGAACAAATCTTGCCCCCCCCCCCCCCCCCCCCCTTGCTTTGATCCTCCTCTTTGACTGGCGGGTGGCGCCGGGGCAATGGCCTCGTTCCTGTTGGCGGAGGGCCCAGGAGGGGTGGAGGAGGGAGGGGGAAAAGGATATGAACCCCGTGTTCCCCGGGCTGTTTTGGCTTCATGTACGTGTGGTGAATCCAACAGAAACTCCTGGAATTCATCTTATTTTATTTGACCACCCTCGCCCTCGGTGGGTGGACGGGTGGGTATGTTGGTCGCTCGAAAAGCATTCATGGGAACAAAAGCTGGGACGTGTGGAGAAGACGCTATCGCCATCGACGATGCATGGCATGGCATGGAAGAGTTTGTGTTTCCCAACAAGCAGCCACACCTTTGTCCGCAGGAAGACATGGTTTTCTTTTGGTCTGGTCCAAGGGGCTTTGGATTTGCGCGCCTCTTGCCACATGGTTGTCGCCAGGAGGGGGTCCTCGTAGACAGTTGTTGTTGCTCTGCTCCTTTGCCTACAACATATCTCATTGGTAGGGTCGCAGGAGATCCGGATTCCCGTCCAATCGCGGATTTCAAAAGAGAAGGCGCGGGAGGTCATCTGGTCCAAACCGCCACACACATGGGGAGTTTGCCCATTGTCTTTTTTTTTTTTTTTTTTTTCTTTTCCTCCCACAGACCAACGGCCTGTCATCTCTCGTCGATACCTCCTCCTCCTCCTCCTTCATTCATCAACATCTCCGACCTTTCCCATTCGTCCAGGAGCGCACGCTGCTGCATCGCTCAACGGAGCACGTCTCCAAGGTGACAGACATATGTCGCGACCGATGAATAATGACGTGAACGAGAAGTTGACAAGACCAAAAAAGGGCTTTTGGCAATCCATCGGCCATGTGCTATACGGTGCCTTGCGAGTTATCTGTGAAAGCAGATTTGAACCGGACCTTCTCGTTCCTGCAGGCCGGTGCGATGCAATGCCAAAGCGCATGGATCTGTTTGGCAAGAACGCAAATGTGCAACATGGTCGTAACTCTGAGACTCCGGCGAGCTTGTTGCTGTGGCGATTTTATTTCTGGTGGTCTCAATAAAAGCTAGCTGCCAATGACGTTTGCTTTACTTCTTTTTCTTGTTCTCCTTCTCTCTTTTTCTGTTCTCCTTCTCTCTCTCTCTCTCTTTTTTATTAATGAATTATTTTCCCCTTCATTGACCCTTGTGACTTGTTCGCTGCCCGGCGGTAAGCAAGGACTGCCTGCCGGCTTGCGGAAAAAGTAATCTGTGCTGGCAAAACGCGCGGCAAGAGAGGGCATTTCATGAAAAAGGAGTGGCTGCCGGGACTGCATGGAATCGGATTCTCGTTGCCATCAATCCAAATACCTAGATCGGTCATGTCAAGCCAAAACACAAACACTTTTGTGATAGGTCATTGTCCGAGCGAACCCAAGGGCAAAAGAGTATGTGTGTGACACCCGGGCCATGTCTCGGTCAGCGACACAGTGGCAGATCTGTCTCATGTCTCACTCACGGCTGCCCAGAATATTGGAGAGTTTGTTATTTTGTTTTCTCGATAAAACACATCCCATCTCAATCGGGTTGGGATCAACGAGATCTTGACGCCAGTGCCTGTCCGACCCCAGGAAAGAAGAAAAGAGGGGGGTAAGGGGTGTCTGGTTCTATCCTGGAACCGTTTGAGATGTAGCTCCCATCGAAACATCAAGCACTCTTACAAACATGTGGGCCACAATGTGCTTTGGTTTTCCATGTTGAATGAGGAAGGCAACGTCAACCATTCTCATGACCATAAGAGGCTGTCCTAATGGAAGGCTGATGAAAGGAATGCTTTTTTTTTTAATTAATTCATTAAGAAAGAAAAAAATGCTTTTTTTTTTAAATTAATTCATTCAGAAAGAAAGAAAACAGGGCAAAATAAAAGTAGCTACTTGCGGGTGTGATGGACCTGTACAATTGATGTATGCTGGCGATATTCTGACGTGACAAAACACCGACGTGCGCATGCAAAAACCGATGCTTTGCGTGTCAGCGCAACAACCGTCAAGATGAGAAATCGGGGTAAACACGCCCTCCTGCGCTCATGAAAGCTAAGAACTATCAAACGATCTGCAGTGCATACCTGGTAGCGTTCAAACCATGACTCTTTTCTCATTGATACTTTTGGACGTACAAGAGCAACCCATGTCTCGGATTTGCCTTGCCTAACCACCCAGCCAAACGGGACGATACGATGAAGCTGAAAAGGGGTCGGGTGTGGCTAGTCAGGGGACTGGCGGTGCATTTTCGCTCTTTCGGTGACATGGGAAACACCAAAGTAACCGTCATGACGTAAAAAGTGCGTAGGGACCGCCATTTTGGGGTCTTGTGATGGTGTCAGGACGCCGAGGGTGGTAGCAAAGGCGCCTTGATTTGATTCTCAGAGGCTGCCAGCCAGCTGGGCTGGAGCTGTCATAGAATCACCATGATGGTATCCAACAACCCGTTCCTGCATCAGCCATCCTTGAACGCTGGCTGCATACATGTAGGTGTATGTATATAATACGGTATGTATGTGCTTGTGCTCTGCATTGCAGCAGCATCGTAGGCAGTCCAGAATTCGATTTTTTTTTTTTTTGTTTGCAAAATATCGGGGCAGGGACGAAAAGAAAGAACCCGTCAGCCAGCAGAAGGGATGGCAAGCCCTGGAGGGAGCACATTTTGTGCTACCAGTTTTTTGAACATGTTTTTTAGCCCACAACGTGCTTTCGCCTTGTGTGGACTCGGCGTGTCTGGCACTAGCAGAGGGCGAGTCGTAAAAATGTCAGACCAAGAGTAGAAGGGAATGTGCGAGACGAACCCGGTCACGACTCTGTTTTCCGGCACAGTAGATCGATCAAGTCTTGATTGTCGAGGCCATGCTCGACGAAATGATTGAGACGTTGTCATTGCCGGCGTGCGCTGGAATTGAGACACGAGGCCTTTCAGAAATGGGAGCGACTCGAGAAATCTTGGACATGTTTCCATGTCGTCGTAGCCCCAAAGAAAGCCGGAGCCGCCAGCTGTCAGGTGGGTCACTTCGTGATGCTGTCAGTTGGCCAACAGGCGCCCTCCCTTCCTTGACGAAATATTCTGATACGTACAGACGATTTGGCATTGAATCAAAAATCCAGACATGCACGTGCTACAACAACCAAAAACGGAGCAAGCAACACACGCCCAATTTGAAATGAAGCGGGACGAGAAAACTCGATCATGAGGCACGATTTCGACGCTTGGCTATCGAGTGTGAGATGCTGGTCCGCCCGGACAACCGAGCTGCCGTGCACGACCAGCTGAACTTGGCGCAATGGCGATGCCACACCCGCACCTCGCTGAATTCCACGCATCAGATTGAACCACTGAAATAGAGAGACCCGTGGGCGTCCCCCGCTCTGGCCCTTTGATTACATACATGATACCTACCTACGGACAGGACACTAACAGAATGTGTTGCAAGGCACAAGTCAGACAATCACATGATGGTGTTGGCTGTACCCGACCTGACGTTTTACAATCCTTTTCAAAGTGGACCAACGCCTCGGCCGTCTCGCCATCAGATGGATGATACTAGGATTGGGGGCCAGCAAGGTTTTTTTACGGGGTAAAAGGCATGGGCAACGGAGAAGGATGGGGTCGCCGAGAGGAGGGGAAGAAGAAGACGAGCGCCAACAGGTTTCTTGGCCCCCATGCTCAACGAATCTCACCTCTTGTGCGGTGGCTTCGCGGGCAAGCACGTTTTCGCGTGGAGCTCACCAGTCAGTAGACTCGACTCAGTAACGTCATGAACCCCCGACCCGACGGGGGACACCCGACGGGAGTCACCAGCACGTCTCGCCCCTGGAGACACTCGCGAGTCACCCGACATTTACGGTACAGGCAGAGCCGAGAGCTTGCTTAAACGATGACGCTTGCGCCGTTCATGCCCCCCCCCCCACCAATCTCGGATGCTGCAAATTCGGATTTGCTCGGCAGCGCTGCATGCTGGCCGTCTGGGCAGCTTGTCGCCCTGTCGAGTGGGCTTCGAGACGAGCTCCTTCTGCCCGGGAGCATGGTGGTGAGGGCTTCCATATGGTCGCCCATCAGCGGCGCCTTTTTCCCAGACATGTACGTGCAAACGAGCATGTCTCGTATGTGCGGGCGTGCTTGGATGATGTGGCCCCCTCATTTGGAGCATAAATGAGGTTGTTGATGCAGGCCGACGGTTTGCTTCCTTGTACAAAAAGGAACGCGAGTGAACGATGGCACTCCCGTTTCTCTTGAACAGTATGAAAAACCGTGACAGTGACGACCAAGATGCGGCTGAGCTGATGTTTGTCTCCCGAGGTCCTTTTCGCACGCCGTCAGCGTGACCTCGGGTCCTCCGTCAGACTCGGAAGCGCGCCCACTTGCAAAGCTTACCAAGTAGGTAATGCTGAACTGTACGTATGTACTGACGAGCTGTCCTGGCCGTCGCCCGCCTACAGTTTCCTTGCGTCGGAGAGGTTTTTCGTTCTGTGTAACGTCGTGCAAGATCCAGTCAGACGCTCGCTTTGAAGCCCACGCGTGACTCCCCAAAGCCACATGTCTTTCACCAAGGTGCGTCTGACGATCCCATCTTTTGTTTCCGGCACAGCAGATTGGCCAGGAATTGATCCTGTGCCATTCAAACCTCACAGCCCGACCCTTGAGGATAGCAAGGAAAGGCCAACGGGCGGAAACAAAGACACATGGGGGGGGGGGGTCTTTTTTTTTTTTTTCTCGATTCCCAGGTTGCGGGTATGATGACTAGCCCAACAGCGCCCACGGGTCGACAAAAGATTGGGCGATTCCCATGGCCGAAACACCAGGAGATAGTGGCGTCGGGTTCGGAATACCAGACACGTCCCGGCCGTGGTTGATATCCAAGCGCGCGAGTATCACGACCGGGTTGACGAGAAGTGCAAGACGAATACACGGGTTCCGTTTGAGGTACATACGTGGTTTTTAAAAGAATTTAAAAAAAAATACCAATACTGTACTGACGGGCCCAAGTTCGCCCAATTTCCGTCAAGACTGTCCTTCTCCCCTATTTGCGGCCGTTTTCCCGCCCCAACCTGACGGCAATGTCGTGCTCCCACTTGATCATCTGTCCGTCATGGCGACGGCGACAAACGAAACTCGCGTGTTGTTCTGTCCTTTGCCTACCCGGTTAATATGAAGAACAAAGGGGGGGGGGGGGGGGATGTAAACTCTTTGACATTGGAGCCCACGAATTACACGTCGATGGAAAGGAAGGCATTGCTGTATTTTCCGTAACAGGGTCCCCTGGGCAATTCCAACTGGTCATTCTCGTTCAGGGGAACATGGAACATGGCCTTTTTTTCTTTTTCTTTTCTTTTTCTTCTTTTCTTCTTCTTCAGCAACGGCAACACACAAACCCAACTAGACATGCGACGGGATCGCCGAGGGGAAGCCCGAAGAGCGGCAAGGCCGAATGGTCGCACCCGGTCGCTACACAGATCATCCCTCGGGCAAAGTATGCATACCAGGTGGTGTTTGACCGCCGAAGCCGTCGCGTTGCGTTGATCCCACTTCATTGCCTCGCCGGGAAGTCAGTCTGGGATACAAAGCTACGGTTCAAACCACGGGCAGTTACTCGTTCTTCTTGCCCCCTTTCTGTTTCTACAACTCCTCCCCTTTATCGAATCATCGCGCCGGGCCATCCCTCTACAGACAGTCAGGAAAAGGGAAAAAAAAAAAAAAGAATAGACAGTGTGGCGTAGTCCCTGGGGTAATGTCAGCATCGTACGTGCGTGCGTCCAGCCACCTCGCAAGAGAAATCGCGAAACACGCCCACGTTTTACCAAGACATGGCGCCGCCGTCTATGCCTGCAAAACATCTCGCCATTCTACCAGGAGAAAGAATCCAAGCACACATACATACGAGACGCCCCCACGTCTTCATCGCGAGAGCCTCCCATCCCAGACCGAGAACCCCGTCTCGGCAGAGCAGGCACCGTACAGCAGCACCGGGTCAGGTCTTTCCCGCGACCGCAGACGAGCCGTCGTGCCACGGGGCAGAAAGTCTCGCGTCCACACGCCCCCCTCCCTTGTAGCCCCCAGCAAGGCGGCGTTCCTGTGTGTTGTACAGATGGGCAGCCCCGCGCAGGAAGCCATGTCGATCCTGTACATGTACATATCGGGCGGCGCTGTTGTGTTTTATGTAGTAGCTTTCTTTCTTTCTTTCTTTCTTTCGTTCTTTCTTTCTCGTCTCCTCCTTTTATATCGGAGAACCTTCCCCCCCCCTTTGTGCCACCACATCACACACGGGTCCAAGCCGTTTTTCTTTCTTCTTTCTTTCTTTCTTTTTTTTTTAAAAAAAAAAAGAAAAAAGAAAGAAAAGAGATTTCTTTTCCATTTCGTCCCCGTTTCAAGGACTGTCATGCGGGAGGACGCCCTGGGGGAACGCAGACGGGGGGGGGTGGACAGCATAAGCATGGCATGGGGCTGGCTGGGTGGTGTTGCAGGCAGTGGCGGGATGGCTGGCAGAGACGGGGAGTGACGTGGATATTTGTTTCCGAGTCACTTGTTTACATACAATGTATTCATCTTCTTTCCATTTCCATTTCCAAGTCGAATTGGCCCTTTCTGGACAAGATGTAGGCGCCTATGCATGTGTCAGATCGTCAAGGGGCGTCTACCATGGCGTATGATTAATCCCACATTGTTGCTGGCATATTCACACCCGTCCACGAAATGTACGTCTCCCACACCACAAAAGTACGCACCATCACTTCGCACATGGAATACACAATGAACAGACCCGTCGCGGCTGCCATTCTGCAGAGTCGAAATAAAAACAGCCCAGCCCCCTCGCCGTTTTCCCGTTCCCCCACCATCAAGATGGTGAAACCGCCATCAGGAGAGGGCAAACAGACAAAGCGACGCCAAATGGAAGCGTCCCCAGGGGAATACCACATGCACAGCATGCACATGTAATTCTCCCGACACCCACCACCGTGTATCAATTCCTCCATGCCCTTTTTCTGAAATCCGTCTGGCTCATTGCGGGCGCCACACCGGCCCAATCGGCTACTCAACCATCAGGATGCCTTCTCCCCGGGAGCTGAACACGCATGCGGGCTTGCGCAGAGCGCAAACATCCACACCACGCTTTTATGAAAGGAGGGTGTGCTTCGATATGCTTCTTTTCATTCTCCTGGAAGGGCGGCGTGTGCCTTCTCTCGGGAGGGTGGCGTGTGTGGAAAGGGGGTGTCGAGGGGGGTTGCGTCTTGTTCCTTTCTCGTCCGACCATGCTTCCACGTATGCACAGATGTCCATATGTTCCGTTGCTAGGCTGGGCAAAAGCTTGTGTTTGTCCTGGATGCAACCTAGACAGGCGGTGAACGCATTCTCGATGAGGATGTGCATGCGATTTGGGGGGCGCGTGTTTCGTTTGTGGTAGTCGACATTTTGATGTGGGTGGCTGATCGGGGGAAGCAAGGACGGGATGACCTCTGTGTTTGAATGTAGGACCTGGTCATCAAAGGTCTTGTTTGAATGTAGGACCTGGTCATCAAAGGTCTTGTTTGAATGTATAACCTGGTCATCAAAGGTCTTGCTTGCGTGTATAACCTGGTCATCAAGGTCTTTTGCGAAGAAAAAAAAAAAAAAAAAAAAAAAAAAAAAAAAGGTAGACTCTTTCGTCGCAAGCGGACGACGTGCGGGAGTTGCTTACATGGCGACAAACACCTGGTTTCTTCCATGTCCAGTGTACAAGGCGGACAACGGGCTCGTAGATTCCGTATTTTGCTGTACCGTCATGAGCGTGAAGCCGGTGCGTGTTTGACTGTAGAAATGTTCCATCTTGAGCGTTCACCCGCACACTTTTTTCTCCGCAAAGCATACGCTCAACCATGACGGATGTATTCACAACATCCCGACCAACAAACCTCGTTCGACTCTGCTGCTACATATCCATGCGCTCCTCCATACGCGTCCTCCACGGCGACACAAACGAGCCACCTTCCTCGCTGATTACGAAGCAGGAAGGAAAAAGAAGAAGAAAACAGTCAAGCGCGCGCTTACTTTCAAACGCAACCCGTCAGCATCTCATGACCTCCAGTAACTCGTCAGACCACATCCTCGAAAAAACCACTCATTCAGCTCCATGTACGCGCTCCCCACGCCGTCCAAATCCCAATCCCGACGTGGTCTTCAAGCCAAAGAAAAGACCACCCAGCTGGGTGGCAAGGGCTCGGAAGAAACCCCCATCGAGACCAGAGACACGTCATTCGTTTCTTCTTCCCCCGCTATCACGGCAGAGTCACGAGGGTCATGTGCTAATTAACACCCTATAGCACGGTTTTCCTACCCTATACGAGGCAAGATAAAGAGAAGATGCGCTCGATAGTAGCATAAATTGCTAGCTAGCGTACTTCAATCATAATACTTCTTCCTACACTTCTCCAGTCATTATCGGTTAGGCTTCCTTCCAGGTCCTAAATGATGTATGTACTTTTCAATCGTGGTATCGCGTGATTCGAATGCAGGCAAAGGCTCAATCCCTTCCAAACGAGTGACTAGGGTTGCTCCTCGTCATGATACATGAACGTTGCCACAATCCGCTCTTTGACGCAATTGCAAGACGCTGGTTGGTTCAACTCTGGAAACTCGGACATTGGAGACGAGCACTTCAAGTCATCTCCTAGTAACAAACACTTCGCCCTCAGCTGCAGTATGGCATACGTCATATGCTCCCAAGCTCGAATTTCACTTCTCGGTTCTCGCATTTGGTCTTTTTAGAATCGCCCCTATTCCCATCTGCAACCCTCTAGTCGGCGTCGCGCAGGCACATGAATCGCAGGCGAGGCGCAAACAATGACTGTGCCCTGCATTTTCGGGATCGGGTGGGCTCCAATAATTAGGCGCGGCCGTGACAGTTGCGGCTGGTCATGACGAAATGCCGCGGTGGAGGGACGGAGCAAGCCGCGCTTCATGGACTGCGTCAACAACCGACCATTGTATGTATGTGCGTACATATGTACATCATTCAGGGGTAAAAGGTGAAATTTCCCAAGTGTCTGTTGGGCCTGCATGCAACATTAGCTCAGTGATGCCCTTGTTGGATACGTAGACAAGGCGGGAAAAGAAGTGGAGAGTAGCGGAGAGGTCAGATGAGCAGCTGCCGGCCACAGGACTTGGCACTCTCAGCCTTTACTCTAGAAAGAAGAGAGCTGGAGCTTGCTTTCGAGAGGAGCTTTGGCAAGCGTTTTGGGGGCCTTGAACGGACCCAGAGAGCATCCGATCGACATTTCGTATTTTGTGGAGCGGGCGGGGAGCAAACCTGGGGGCACTCGGGGCCTTGGGGCTCTGGCACAAGCAGCGTTGCTGGAGGCAGGGAGGGTTCTGGAGGAGGATTCTCGGTGGTGGTAAGTCTGCCCGGCCTTTTGAGTAAAGGCGTGGGAGCTCGTCAAGATTGGTGGGTTGTTGGCCAAGCAAATGACACGATGATAATGCATGTTGCAAGTCGCACATTGCAAGCAGGGGTTGATCGGTACGCATGTGGGGCACCCGCAAAATGGCTACAGCACTACTGCGTGTACTGCTTGTTGAGGGAAGGAAGCATCCAGGAGCTGAGCCGTCCTTGTAGGTACTAGGTAGTAAGTAGTAGGTACCAGAGGTAGGGAATGAAGTTGCATTATCGGATTGGCCAATGGCAATGGAGCAGCACTGTCTAGTTTTCAGGCATCATAACAGCACATGTGCACGTGAGGCATCGACATGTGTACGTGAGGCATCGACATGTGTACGTGAGGCATCGACATGTGTACGTGAGGCATCGACATGTGTACGTGAGGCATTGACATGTGTACGTGAGGCATCGATATGTGCACATGAGGCATCGACATGTGTACATGTGGCATCGAGGTGTGTACATGTGGCATCGAGGTGTCGACCTCAGGTTCCTGAATCCTGATCCAGAGCCCCGCCCCACACTGCGCCCCACCCCCCCGGGGCAGCCAGTCGAGCAGCTGGCACGGCGTCATTCCTGCACAGGTTTGAGCTGGCTGGCGTGGTCGGGAAACTCTTGTGCCGTCTGGTCCGTCTGGTCCGTCTGGTCCGTCTAACAGTTCTTGACCACAAAACCTCCTTCTCCTTTGCCGACGTGACGGCTCGCCTTCATCTCTCCCTTCTCGTCCGCCGCCGAGCTCTCCCATCCCCCTACCCGCTCCCCGATCACAGTCATCTCCAGCTCCAACCTCACGACCGCGTCGTCACGTCACCATGGCCGACCACACGACGGGTATCATGCCCTTAACCCCGGTGCACAAGCCGCCGTATACCATTGAAGCTCCCGGCTACGAAAAGGTCCCAGGCGAGACAATTCCTCGTCGCCATCCCCGTGCCAAGAACGGGCTCCTCACCCGCCCCTCGGACGACGTCCACAATATTTTCGACATTGTGAAGCACAGCGCTCGCATCTACCCGAACCACCAGGCTCTGGCCTCGCGCAAGCTCATCAAGCTCCACAAAGAGACCAAGAAGGTCAAGAAGCTTTATGACGGTCAAGTTCAGGAAGTCGAGAAGGAATGGCAGTTCTTCGAGCTCTCTGGCTACTCCTACATCACGTACAAGGAGTACGAGACGCTTGTTCTTCAGCTCGGCTCCGGTCTTCGCAAGCTGGGTCTCAACTCAGAACACAAGCTTCACCTGTTTGCGACCACGAGGCAAGTCTTTCATTTTTCCTCGGTGTCGAATGTCCTTTTTTTTTTTTTTTTTTTTTTTTCCCTTTTCTGCTGCTGACAATGTCTTTGAATTAGCTTGCCATGGATCTCCATGTCCCACGCCTGCGCGTCGCAGTCTATTGCCATCGTGACAGCTTACGATACCCTTGGCGAGAGCGGCGTAGAGCACTCCCTTACTCAGACTGATGCCACTGCCATGTTTGTGGACCCTCAACTACTGAGAACGGCCGTCAACCCAATCAAGAAATCTGGCGTCAAGACTGTCATAATCAACGGGGATTCCATCTTTGCTTCCGGCGGCGAGGTCGACGAGTTCAGGAACAGCAACCCTGATCTCAAGGTGCTCACCTACGAAGAGCTTCGCAAGCTTGGTGAGGAAAACATGGTGGATCCTGTCCCTCCCAAGCCCGAGGATCTGTACTGCATCATGTATACGTCTGGCTCGACAGGTCTGCCCAAGGGCGCGTGTCTTACGCACGAGGGTGTTGTCTCCGGTGGTACGTCACTCCGATTGGGAGCCTTGTCAACCACACAACGTCCCAGAATTTACGGACATGGCTAACGTTTCATGTGTAGTCACTGGTCTTCTTACCTGCGTTGACGAGTGTGTGAGCGACAAGGAGTTTGTCCTGGCCTACCTGCCTCTGGCTCACATTTTCGAAATGGTGCTTGAGAACCTGGTGCTGTTTATTGGTGGCACTCTGGGCTATGGCAACCCTCGCACTCTGTCCGACGTTTCCGTCAAGAATTGTGCTGGTGACATGCGCGAATTTCGACCAACGGCCCTTGTCGGTGTCCCCCAGGTTTGGGAAACGATCAGGAAGGGGGTCACGGCTAAGCTGAACAGCTCCAGCCCGCTGCTCAAGGGCTTGTTCTGGGGCGCCTTCAACTACAAGTCGTTCATGTTGCGAAACAAGCTGCCGGCCGCCAGCGTTTTCGACGGCATTGTCTTCTCCAAAGTTCGTCAGCTGACCGGTGGCCGACTCCGATTCACCATGAACGGCGCCAGTGGCATTGCAGACAGCACCAAGCACTTTCTGTCTCTTGTTCTTGCTCCCATGTTGGCCGGGTACGGACTCACGGAGACGTGTGCCAACGGCGCGCTCGGCTGCCCCCTCGAATTCTCCCCCAGTGCCATCGGCCCGATCCCCGCTGCCATTGATGTCAAGCTCGTTTCTTGTCCCGAGCTTGGCTACAACACAGACAATGTCGAGGTGCCCCAGGGAGAAATCTGGATGAAAGGAATGCCCATCCTGAGGGAATACTACAACAACCCCGAGGAGACCGCCAAGGCTGTGACGCCAGACGGTTGGTTCAAGACGGGCGACATTGGAGAGTTTGACGCCAACGGTCACCTGAGAGTGATTGACCGTCTCAAGAACCTCGTCAAGATGCAAGGCGGCGAATACATTGCTCTCGAGAAGCTCGAGTCCATCTACCGAGGCGCCCAGATTGTCAGCAACGTCATGGTGCACGCGGATCCCGAATACCCCCGACCCATTGCCGTCATCATGCCCAACGAAAATGTGCTTGCCGAGAAGGCCAAGGAGCTGGACGTTGCCGAACACGAGATGCACACCAATGCCAAGGTCCGCGCTGCTGTCCTGAAGGACCTGCAGGCGACGGGCAAACGCGCTGGGCTGAGCTCAATGGAAATCATTACTGGCGTTGTCATTTCCGACGAGGAGTGGAATCCTCCTAGTGTATGTTTCACGGCATCTCATGGTAGCTGTTTGATTTTGTTGCTCCTCCTTTTTTTGAAACAAGCAGAAAGCTGACCAGAATGGTTTTAAATTCACAGGGCCTCGTTACCGCCACCCAAAAGCTGGACCGAAGAGCTGTTCGCGACCGATATAAGAAGGAGATTGATAGTTGCCTGAAGAACAGCAGCTGATTGCTTCTTCTTGAATTGACATCAATCTTTTTGTGAGGGGGGGCGCTGCTCCGTTGTGGATTGGGGGGGAAGGGAGTTGGGAGGCGGCACGAGATCCAGACACGGCGCGTAGACCACGCTTACTATTCGCATATCATGTCATGTCCCTTTGTTTCGCTGCTCGTCTACTCTATTCTCGTCTCGTTTTATGCGTCCCTTGCTGTCTATCTATCTGTACTGTAAGTCGTGGTGGTGGTGGTGGTGGTGGTGGGTGGAGGTGGTGCTATGGAGGTCAACCTCTACAATAATATCAGTCGGATGGAATTCTGCGTGCTTGAATTCGATGGGCACACATCACCATGAGGAGCCCAATGACATGTAGACGTAATGTAATGTTTCCCATCACCTTTTCATGTTATGCTCACAAGGTGTCCCCTACCTTAAACCGCAAGTCCACATTTCATTCATGGTCATGGTCATGATCCGACCTCAAGTCTATGTGCGACAGCGAAAGAAGAACCATGACTCGGGCACCCTCCACGAGTCATCTAATGTATGCCGTCATGTACGCGTTAAAGAAGACGAAAGAAAAAGAAAAGGAGAAAAGAAGGAGAAAAGAAGGAAAGAAGAAGGAAAAAAGAAGGAGAAAAAAAGGAGAAAAGAAGGAGAAAAGAAGGAGAAAAGAAGGAGAAAAGAAGGAGAAAAGAAGGAGAAGAGTCAAAGATGGGGAAATTGCAGAAAAAAAACGCCACCCCGCTGTATGCTCGCCATGAAACCAAACCCCCATTTCCACTTGACATCCCATCATCTACATGGCAGGAAAACAAACAAACAAGGCCGCCGCTAAATCACGATATAAAGCTGGCTTAAATGATAGAAATCACAGCCGTCTACGTCTCCCCCCCCAAACAATCAAGCTTGGCACCAACCCAACCCTCACGAGCTCTTTCTTCGAAAAAAAACCAAGTACGGGACCTTATCCTCGCCCGATCGAAACACATCATTCTGTACATCATCACTCTTCCGGCTCCCGACACGGACCCTCTTGACGACGCTGTCGTTGCAAAACAACCAAGCGTCTTGGCCGTGCGTCGTCGAATCCCGAACATAAGCATAGTAGTGCCCCGTGTTGATGGACCGGCCAGCATGCACAATGACAGCATAGCATTCATACCGAAAGGGACCCGAGAAGGCCTTGTCCGGCGTCGACGACGGCTCAGCCGCGCACGCAGAATCAATGCAGTATGGCGAAAAGTCAAAGTCGTTGAAGTCCCACGTCACGGCCGCGTTGTTCTTGGTGAACCCCCTGCCCTGGTAATGGAACCGGCGGAAGCTGATGCACAACAGCTCCGGCATGCGGGCCAGCGACATCCTCTGGATTGCTCGGCCTTTGCTCCGGCAGTGGTCGCACTCGAAATCAGCGAGCTCGTTGTCGGCGGTGGTCCAGTGGAGAGCATCCGCAAGCGTCATGTCGTCGTTTCCGTGCACGGCGACGGATAACCATTCAAAGGGTGAGAATGTGTACGTGAGGTTGTCGCATTGCTTGCATTGGACTGTTGACACCTCCAGTCCGCGCCAGTACCTGTCAACAATGGAGTCGTTCAGTTTGCTATGGTTTCGCCAGTACTCTACTGCTGCTCGCGTAAGCGGTTGCGATTTAGTGTCTGGCTTGTCGGGGATGCCCTTCAGATCCCGAAGCAGGTTTGTCTCTTCATGGAGTTGGTCCATGATGAAGGACATGAACTCCTGGGCGTCTTGCTGATCGGGGCCACCAAATTGAGTCTGCGGGTCACCAGACTTGCACAAATGCCGAGAGTATTCCTGTACATTTTTTTTTTCGAGTACCTAGTTAGCAACAACTGAACCAAATCATTTCTTTCTTTTTTCTTTCTTTTTTTTTTTTTTTTTTTGTTGGTCATTTGTCTCAAGGTATGCTTGGAAGATTGACGCAACGTACCATGAGCATCTGCGCCTTCATCGTCTCAAATTTGCCCGAGCTCATCCAGTGGAATAGATTAGACATCATCTGAATCATGAGTTGCGGCTGATCCCTCTTCTCCGTGTCCTTTCGTGGTACCATGCTCTTGTATCTCCGCTCCCATGTCCGATCCGCAAGCTCTCGTCCAAATCCTGGAGAGGCAAGAAGCGACTGCAGAGTGCTGTTGGCGTAACACCAGTTTCGAGGATTGTTGAGACCGGTGTAGTATAGTTGCTCTGGGACTTTCTTGCACTGACTGGCAAAATCATCCTCCACGTGATCACTCTGGGACAGGCCACTATGGCTGGGTCGCTGGACAGCAGCTTGGGGCCGAGCTGGTGGTGGTGGAAGCTGCGTCGGTGAGCTAAACTTGTTGGTCAAATCATGTCTGTGGCCTTGTTCTGTGGACATGGTCATCGATGCCATGGATTGTCGCTCAGCTGGTATGGGGGGAAACCTCAGAAACTCATCACCCGTTCGGGGAAATGCAGGGCGAGTGGCATCCTTGTCCAGGGTGTTCTGCCATGCCTTTATGTCTTCTTCGGACTGTAACGGTGTAACAATGTACTTGGACCCTTTCCTCTTGATGAGGCCATGGCGAGCCTTTGCCTGGTGGACCTTGGACTGGTCTGGCGAAGTAGTCGACTGTAGTGAATGGGAGCCCATCAAGTCTATCCAGCCATCCAGGCCGCCTTGTAATAGTTTGGGCGGGTTTTTCAATTCGCGGCCATAGTTGAAAAGTATGAGAGCACGATTCAATGACATGATGACTTCTTCATCCGAGTTTCTGTGCGTGTGAGGAATGCGATCCGAGGATTGATCATAGAATACGACCAAGTCATACGAGTCTCGCCTGTCAAATAGAGTATGCTCAGAATTTGGCGACAGGACAAGGCTGTCTGAAATGTCGGCTGCCGATATATTGTCCCTCATCAAGATGCTGGGCTCAATGCATATGATTGAAGACGCCATGATGTGGCCTTCATCAAAGTCGTCCCGCGAACGGATATCGATGAGCAGAATGGACGCTTTTAAATTTTTCAATGTGTAGAGTTGTTCGGGGGTGATTATGTCACCCTCGGGAATGTCAAAGGGCTTCTTGGCGATGCTCGACGAGCTCGAGGACACTGGCGGAACCGCAGGGAAATATTCGTTGCTTTGTCGCGGTTGGTTTGCGCCTGGTGTACCAGGTAGCGAAATAGACGACCCTGTACGACTGAAGAGACCTCGAGGGGTGCTGCTTGGCAAACGGGCGGCTTCGCCAGATACACTTCCACGCGCAGGGCTGTATATGGCATCGGGCAGTTTTGGTAACGCGGCGGCGCTACCAGTGTCCGTGTTGATCTTTGGAGAAGCCGCTGGCATCTCTCTCGGACCAGCCGGTCTCGGTGGGACAATGGAGTAGGTCTTGATGCGAGAATCTTGGCCAGGACAAGGTTGAGGTCCCCTCAGATTGGCAAATCTCGCCGCCAAGTCCTGCGTAGCATTGCTAGTTGAGTTGGCTCGACCATGTGCCGGGGGGATGGCGTTCCCATGGAGAGAGGGAGGTTTGGGCTGCACCACTGGCTTTGTCTTGGCCGGCTTCGCATTTGAGCTATTCGAAATCGGAGCATGCCCATGAGGAGGAGGTTTTTGAAGCGTCCTCGCGCCAACTTCACGCTCAGTCGTCGGTGGTGAAGCGGTCGAATGGCCGTTCGTAACTGGAAGAACAGCTGATCGTCTGACAGTGGGCTGCACCCCGCTGATCTTATTGTCAGCGATGATGTTTTGTTTGATCCTCTCGTAAACACCGCTCTGTTGATCTATTCTCTTCAGCAACGAGCTATGAAGCAGGGAGAGATCACCACCACGCGAAGATCGAAGAGCTGGGTAGTCTTGATGCTGCGAGATGGTCTGTACGGCAATGAAATACGCCCGGATGTATTCTTTAAGAGCCAGGGCCGGCCGCTTGAGGTCTCTGCTCATTTCTGATTGTCGCAAGGAGCTCCCAGCTTGATCCAAGAGCCGTCTGATGGACTGGTTAGGGTCTATATCTTTCGGAATGGCAACTAGATCGTCTATATGCGGTAATGGCATTGCCGCGGGCCTGGCAGAACCGCCAATTCTGCCGTCATGGCCCCCCGAAGGTAAGCTATAACTGGTCTCAAAGGCCATGGATGCGCCGCTCAGGACAAAGTGACTTGAGGTTCACAAAGCGCGGCCCAGTTACCAACAATGGCCTCATGAATGTGGTGCGACGCAAGAGCTACAACACATCTCTGAGCATTCCTGTGTATCTCGATGTCGACGTAGTCTTGGCAGGTTTCGATCGGAGGCTGCTTCGATTCTTTCGGCCCTGATGGCTACAAGGCAGCAGTTGGGTATTGATTTTGGGTGCGGAGCTCGCTGCAAGAGCCGGACAGTCAGTTTGATCAGGTGGCGGGCAGCAAGCCGTATTCAAGATGAGAGTGACACTGCAGTTTTTCGTTGACGACTTTGGGAAACCAGGTTGATCGGCAGCAAGTTCACCCTGTTCATGATAGTGAGGAATCCTGCCTTCGAGTCCAACGCATGAATACCGCGCGAGGTGATGACGAGTTGGCTGACCAGACACAAGATGACGAACAAGGTATGATTATTTCTTGTGTTGTTTTTAGGGGACGACGGGTCTTGGCAAAAAGCATAAGGCGCGGGACGCCCATGTGGCACCAGACCTTTGACTAGTACAATGTCCGATCGGATGGAGTACCCGGAGCAAAGCGCCACTGTAGCAAGAGCTGAAAGTACCCGCAGCCACCAGGCTATGTACCTGATGCGTGACGACAGGTGCCCGGGCATGAGCTTAAAGTCCCCATTTCAGGCCGCCTCATCTCCACAACACCGACGCGACGTAATCCACGTGCGCTCAAGCTCAAGCAGCCAGCACCTTGGCCATTACATACCGTCAAGTCAGTCTGGTACTTCAACTCCTGCATACCTGCCTCTCCGCGCGCATCTACATCCCAGCCACCACAGTAGCCCATACCCCGACTTTTGCGGCAACAAACCAGCACGATCCACGCACGGCATCACCGTCTCTCAACTTGGGCCGCCGTGCCGACTCAAGCCACCCAACCAACCCCCTTACGAAACGGTCGCCAAGATGATGAGCTGGTGGTCATCCTCGGCCAATACGGCTCTGGATGAGCAAGTTGAGAAGGCGACAAGCAGTAGTCTGTAAGCTCTGCGTTTCGGCCAGACAAGACACTCCAAAGCCTTTGCTAATTTGATGACTATTGCAGGGAAGACATTGCTTTGAACCTCGAGATCTCCGACATCATCCGGTCCAAAACCGTGGCACCCAAGGAAGCTATGCGATCCTTGAAGAAGCGAATCGGAAACAAAAATCCAAACACACAATTAAGCGCGCTGAATGTAAGATGAGGTGCTTTACATCCGACTCACAAAAGCCCGCGATGACAACGACTGACTGTTGAGCCCTTGCTACCTTCAGCTTACAGATACGTGCGTCAAAAATGGTGGTTCACATTTCCTCGCAGAGATTGCATCGCGGGAGTTTATGGATAACCTGGTGTCGCTGCTGCAAGCCGTGGGATCTGTTGCCGTGAAATCTGATGTTCGATCCAAAATCCTGGAGCTTATCCAATCATGGGCTGCCGCAACCGATGGTAGACACGATCTGTCGTACATTGGCCAAGTATACAGAACGCTTCAACGGGAAGGATACCAGTTTCCCCCACGAGTCACAGTGGCAAGCAGCATGATAGACAGCAGCGCGGTAAGCAGATGGAACCCATGTACTTTTGTATTCGCCGGTCTCATGACGCGATTGACGGTCGAGAGCTAACCATGGCGTCTCACGCAGCCACCTGAATGGACGGATTCCGACGTCTGCATGCGCTGCCGAACGGCGTTTACCTTTACCAATCGAAAGCACCATTGTCGGAACTGTGGTAATTGCTTTGATCAGCAGTGTTCTAGCAAAACGCTTCCGCTGCCCCATCTGGGTATCCAGGCCTCCGTTCGAGTCGATGACGGTTGCTACGCCAAATTAACTGGCAGAGGCTACAAAGATCTTGGGCCTCCGGATAAATCACCTACGTATCCGCACAAGACTCGGAGCACATCTGCGATGCAACCGCGAAAAGCTCGAGTGGACGACGGGTTCGACGAGGATTTGAAGAAGGCACTGGCGATGAGCTTGGAGGATGTTAAAAACGACGCTAGGGGTCTCCACGAGCCTGCATCTAGTGTGGCCAAGACGCAGAAAAGCGTGTCAAAGCAAGAGGAGGACGAGGACGCAGACTTGAAGGCGGCCATTGCCGCGTCCATTGCCGACATGGAAGAGCAGAAGAAGAGACATGCTGCCGCACTCAAGGAGCAAACATCGAATTCGTCCGTGGGCCAAGCGTCGGCACCGTTTGTGCTCCCGAAAAATGATTACGAGCTGACACCGGTCGAGGCCGAAGGCATTCATCTTTTTGCCACTCTGGTCGATCGGCTTCAGACGCAACCCCCTGGCACGATTCTGCGGGAACCCCAGATCCAGGAACTGTACGACAGCATCGGTACGCTGCGGCCCAAACTGGCGCGTACGTACGGCGAGACGATGAGCAAACATGGTAGGTCGGGCCCGGCTTCCTGGAAAACGTTGGTCGTGGCAGCTGACAGCATGTAGATACTTTGTTGGATCTGCATGCGAAGCTCTCAACGGTGGTGCGCTACTATGACCGCATGCTTGAAGAGCGGCTGTCAAAAGCCTACAGCCAGCAAAGCTTAGGCGGGTATAACCTCCCGCCGCCTCGTCAACCGTCGGGACCCTATCCATCCATGCCCTCGCATGCGCCGACCAACCTCGGAGGAGCGGAGAGTTTTTACACCACCGGACAAGCACTCCCTCCCCCTTTCCAGCCTCGGCTAGCATCTCAGTACCATCAACATCAACCGTCATCGCCAATGAATGCGCAACCACAATTTTCTTCCCATGGCCAACCCCCTGAGTCGCACCACCCCGGGCAGTATATACAACGGCAGAGAATGGACAGTTGGCAAGCAAAAACCACGCCTGGTCCATCGGCTTCACTGGATCCATGTCGGCCGCAGCAGCATGCCCCCCAGGAGCCGCCGCAAAGCATGCAAACACTCCAAGAGCAGGCGGCATCTCCCTCAACCGAAAGCCGGGCATCGTATTACATTTCAGCACCGCAGCAAGAGACACCTGTCCAGTCGCCTTCTGGTCCGTCGGCACCAATCATGGCGGCTGACTCTTCGCCGTCGCCATATCCCAATCTTCAGCAATCATTGCAATGCAACGAAACTGCCGCCATTGGCCAGACCACGACGCCAGTGGAAGCTCATGCACAGCCGTCTCAAGCCGCGCGGCGGCCGTCTCAGCATCAACCACAATCTCAAGTCGCAGTGACTCCTCAGCAACATCATCATCATCATCATCATCATCATCAACAGCAACAACTACGTCAACCACCACAACATCGACAGTCCCAGCCGACGGCGCCCGCACATCAACCTGTGCGGCCGCAACAGCAATACTGGCAGCAACAGCAACACTCTGCACGGCAAGTCCCGCAACAGGCACCAGCAGCTCCTCAGTCGTGGGCATACGCAGGCTACACGCAGGACTCGTTTCCATCCGTGCCACAAGATGAACCTATTAAGAAACCTGTTCAAGAAGAGGCGCTAATCGAGCTGTAAGGAAAAAAAACACAAAAATCAAGAAGATCCGGTGTCCTTTGGTTGGAGAGGGTCGACCCATGTCACGTTGCGAGGCGACAGCCGCCTAGGGACTGGTATCTTGCACGTTTTTGTGCTCGTTTATTCAGTCCCCAAAATGCGAAATGGCGACGAGTATCATGACGAATGCTCGATGGGACGGTTTGTTGGGAGCGGTTTGTTGGGAGCGGCTTGTTGGGAGCGGCTTGTTGACGGAAAAAACTTCCATGACCTTTATGGTCTCAAACTGGCCAGCTGAGGAAGCATGCGGTAATGTGGTTAGATTGAGTCTCAACGTGGGATAGGGGTCCTGCATGTTGGTCTTTTGTCATGGTCGGGGGGGGGGGTTGGTTGGTTGGCTGCTTGATGGCAAAAGAAAAAACATGTATTTGTATTTTTCATCATTCTCAGCTCTGAGCTTGGTGCATGATGAACCAATGAGAAGTGCCCACCTTGGCGCGAGGCGTAAGTCTTGGCCCATCCGGGTTCAAGGACGGGAGGGATCCTCAAGCACAGGGCAGCAGAGAACAAGCAAGTCACAAGACGAGAGCAATCAAGAGAAAATTTATATATTGTACATTCTTTCAAAGACTGGACACCATTTCCAATCGCCAACGTACGGACTCGCATCACCCACCCAGCCACAGCACCGTCGTCGGGCCTCCTCGAAAAGGCATCGTCCTTGTCGTCTCCTCGTCTCCCGAGGACCAACACGACGAGAAAAGAAGGGGAAAAGGTTAAAAAAAAAAAAAAAAAAAAGGGAAGATGCCACCAACAATCCACCTCGTCCGCCACGCCCAAGGCTTCCACAACCTCTCCGAGGAAAACACCTCCCTCCCCGACCCGGACCTCACCCCCCTCGGCGAGCAGCAATGCGCCGACCTCCGCGCCTCGTTCCCCTCCCACGCGCGGCTCGCCAAGCTCGTCGCCTCGCCCATGCGCCGCACAATCCGCACCTGCGAGCTGTCCTTTGGGGGGGCCCCGTCCCAGGCGCCGTACCCCATCGTGCTGCTCGACGTCCTGCAGGAGGCGTCGGACGCGCCCTGCGACACGGGCTCGAGCAAGGACGCGCTGCTGGCGGAGTTCGGCGGCGCGGCCGTCCTCGACGTCAGCCGCGTGGGGGACGGCTGGACGGACAAGCGCGCGGGGAGCGCGTTTGAGCCGACGTTTGGGGCCCTGACGGCGCGGGCCAGGAGCGCGAGGAGGGCGCTGAGGGAGATGCTCGAGAGGGCGGCGGCGGAGGAGGGCGGCGGCGGGGATGTTGCGGTGGTGACGCATGGGGGGTTTCTGCACTTCCTGACGGATGACTGGGAGGGGATCCCGGAGGGGAGGTGTATGTTTTTCTCTTCCCTTTCCTTTCCTTTCCTTTCCCTCTGCCGTTTCTTCTTCCTCCCCCTTCCTTCAAACCCGTATCCGGGGGCTGTTTTTTTTTTTTTTTTTTTTTTCTACGCAAAAAGGGACATGACCAGGGCGCTGACGTGGGAACAGCCACCGCGTGGACGAACTGCATGTGCAGATCGTACACCCTTGCCCGGTGCCCCGACGACGAGGACGACGTGCTGCTCGTCGAGACGGAGGAGAGCCGTCGGCGGAGGCGGCACGTCGCCAGCCAGCCGCTTAGCTTGACGGAGAAGAGGGAGTTTAGGGCTGTGACGCAGGCGAGGATTGCGCCGTATCTGAAGGTCAGGGGTTGATGATGATGGTGGAGGCGGTCCGGGGGCCCCGGTGCTTGCCGCAGACGAGATGGGATGCTAGGAGAGGGGGTGGTATCGGGGAGGCGCGTGCGCTGTCTTGGACCGTAAAGCCATGTTCGATTCGTCCCCCCCCCCCCGGGAGAAAGATGGTGCCGAGACGGACCGGACGGGAAGGATGCGGGTGAGGGTACGGCCCTGGCGTTTGTTTGCCTGTGCTGCGCGCAGATGCCATCGATGGACCAGATGCCGTGGCTTTGGAGACTGCTCTCGGCGGGGAGTAGACCAGGTGTGTGTGTGTGTGTGTGTGTGAGAGAGAGAGAGAGAGGAAGGGAAAGAAAGAGCATACAAGGTACATGGTATCGAATAAAGCTAGGTACCTAGGTAGGTAGCTGGTCGAGAAGACGTCTCCGTCATCTACTACCCGCTCCATCAATCCATGCTCGACGGGCTGAACCGTATGCATGCTTGAATGGTTTGACCCATCGTCGTCCTCCCACCGCAACCCATTCACATACGAAGAGGGAGCCAAGGTCGACGACGGCTTTTTATCAACAGCAGCCCCGTTCGGGACCTTCCCAGTCTCGACAAGCAAGATGCCCGCCTCTTTTTTCTACACAGAATCATCAACCAAGTCTCGTGGCCTCCGCCAGAACAGACATACCTGGCAGGCCGGCTGCCGGCGCCAGGCCATGTATCGTGTGAGATGCGTCCTTTACGGAGACGGGGCGGCGCCCGCGAGCAACTACCCTCCCTCCGTCTGCAAAACCGTACCCTCCCTCCGTCTGCAAAACCGTACCCTCCCTCCGTCTGCAAAACCGTACCGTACCCTCCCTCCGTCTGCAAAACCGTACCGTACCCTCCCTCCGTCTGCAAAGCTGCTGTACCTGCCATCGCACCATCATCCCCCCCCCCGGAAAAAAAAAACCAAAAAACAAAAAAAAAACCCCCCATCAAGATCTACCATGTACGGCTCCTCGATGGTCTCACCAAAAAGCAAGCACGTACACAAGGTAGAGAGGCATGAATGCCTAGATGCCTGCTCAAGCTCCTCGGCATACCACCACCGTTCGCCGTGTCCGTCCCACCGTCGTCTCATCCTCGGCAAGACACGACCAGACAAGACAAGACGAGGAAGAAAAAGGACGAAAGCAAGACACGACCAGACAAGACAAGACGAGGAAGAAAAAGGACGAAAGCAAGACAAGACCAGACAAGACAAGACAAGGAAGAAAAAGGACGAAAGCAAGACACGACCAGACAAGACAAGACGAGGAAGAAAAAGGACGAAAGCAAGACAGCTCCGTCGTTTTCTTCGCACGCCCCCGGCAGACTGACAGACACCATGACGTGCCGCAGCCCCTTTTGCATCTGCCTATGGATGGATAGCTGTCCGGCTCTCCGCACGCGCCCTCTGCGCACATCCGTATACACATGGTATGCTCCCGAGCCCTCACGAAGGCGCCGCCCAAGGTTGAGGCCTCCAAGACAAGAACACTATCCCACCGCCGGTTGGCTTTCTGTAGAGAGGGAGAGGGAGAGGGAGAAGGAGAGAGAGAGTGAGTGTGTGTGTGTTCCGGTCCCCTCGTTGTCCCCAAAGAGATCCCTCAGAGAACAAATCTGAATTTGTTTCTCGTGTCCCCTGCGGAACATCCTTTCTCCTGTCCCGTGTAGAACATCAGCAGAAAAACCGTGTTGCAAATGCCCGGGAAAAGAGCCCAATCATTCTGCGAGGGGGAGGAGCTGGGCAGGGAAGGGAAGGGAAGGAGACTCGACGACAGACGACGAGTAGCGTTGTTTGGAAATGGCCATGTTATCATCAATATTCATCATCCACCATTTGTTCTGATTCATACTTCATAATCCATATGCTTCTCTCTTTTGTCTCATCTATACTCCCTTCCATCTATTCATTTCCTTATGCCTTTCATCTTGTCTGTCTGTTCCCTCCCTCGTCCAGTCTGCTTCCGCGGACAAGCAAGAAGAATCATCTACTTGCCCTGCACACAAACGACATCATCACCATCTCCATCTCCAGGACGACGCGGGCATCGATATGGTCGAGGCATCATGTCGCCTTGAGCATAACCCACGTACATATAACACGTGGATAAGAAGCAACAGCACGGCTACACTTCCACTTACACACACACGCGTGTATCGACGCAAAAGTACAGCTACACTTCCCAGTACATCACCCCCTGACCAGGTCTTCACACCAACGCCCAAACGCACACAAAGACACATCACGGCACCTTCTCCGCGGAACGCGAACACGCACCGGTTGTTGCAGGATCGAGAATAATGCATCAGCTAGTATTTACCTGAGCCGTAACCCCGTGTGGGACAAGCCATGGTCAAAACACCCGCCAACTAGCGTCACGTCTCTCGTATGCTTCCCATCGTTTACCAGTCGCCCAAAAATTCGATAATAAAGCTTCTTATTTTCAAAAAGCAAATACACATGCCTCCGTGATTCGTTGGTACCCATGCAAATCCATCTTTGTAGTGTTATTGGACCCTCATGCGCAGGCCATGCAATCAAAATGAAAAAGGCAAAAAATAGTTTTTCTCTTCTCGTCTTTTTTTTTCTTTTTCCAAGAATGGATGAAAAAAACCACCACACGCCTTCGAAAAGTTTTTTTCCTTTTTTTTTCTTTTTCTGTCAAGGTTTTCAAGTGTATGCCCCTAGTAGCCTGGAAACATCAATCCGCTTCAAAAAGCTTCAAAAGCAAAATTGCCTCTCACAGCTTGCTTGTCCAACACTGACACTAAAAAGCAAGACCCACCGAGACCGCCAGGCGGGGACTTCCCCAACCGTGAAAATGGGTACCTCCCGACCATGCAAAGACGCCAACAAAAAGATGTGCGGATAATCCGAGATGGTTATTCTTATGGAAAGGGTTCAACATTCTGGATATCGTCTCACTTCAAACGAAGACGAGGCAAACGAGAATCGGGGAACTAAAGGTTTCAAAAGAAAAGAGAGACTGAGGAAAAAATATACCAGCTAAGAAAAGACGGCTGTTTTGAGTGGCGTGATGAGCGTTTCTAAAATGTTTTGTCGTTAAATGTCGTCGTAAAATTCGTCGCAATGGTGCAGTTGTGATAAAAGGTTATAAAAAAA
>AFQZ01000734.1:0-26097 GCA_000222935.2 Aciculosporium take MAFF-241224 | reverse complement strand
TTTCTTCTCTTTTTTTTTTCTTTTTTTTGTTTGTGTGTGTGTGTGTGTGTGTGTGTGTGTGTGTCCAAGTACTATACTTGTTAGAATAAACGCTGCCGAGGTACAATTCCATGCAAGAACAATGGAGAAAAAAGACGCCAAGCTTCGCGAGTGGCGAGGCGAGGTCTACCGGCGGCGCGTGGACCCAAACCCCGTGCTTTCATGCTGCGACGATGACGGCGACGCAGAAGAGGACGCGTCGGGGGACCGCCACGAGGATCTCGGATAAGAAGAAGGCTCGGGGGCGGGGGATCCGCCCCAGGATGTGCGCTGCCGGGGGCCGTCCGCGGCGCGTTGGTTACGGTCCCGTTGCCCCCGGTTGCCGGCCATGTATCCGGCGGCGGCGCCCCCGGCGAGACCGCTCCAGAAACCGGGGTTCCACCTTTGATTTTGGGAGTCTGAAGAAGAAGAAGAAGTAGAAGAAGAGGGAGGTTTCGTTCCGGGATAAGGCGGCGGAGGATCATGGCTGGAGGGCCCCCAGCCGCCTCCTCCGAAGCCACCGGGACCGTCGTCGCCGCCTCCGCCACGTCCTCCATCGCCCGTCCCGCGCTCCCGTGTTCCACGGCGACCGTCCCCCGTGTCGCAACAAGACGCCCACACGATGTAACCGGCCACGACCAAGAGCAGGACACTGAATAAGATGCCTGCTGGATCCTTTTCGCCCCCACCCTTGGCAAGATGCGGATACCGCGCCGCGCCCGTCTCCGTGAGCACCAAGCTGTATTCTACCCCGCAGCTGCCGCGGAGCACGTGCGCATCGTCGGCGTCGGCGTACCCCTCGCAAATGACCTCTGTTCTCCCGAGCCGCAGCTCTTCGGGCAACGAAGCGGTGCAGCTCCATTCAACGTCCTCCCCGCCGTAGGACGACCCATCGTTGGTGCAGCGCATGACGTCCATGTCGTGGAGCTGGCAGAGGGCCTTTGGGGACGTGCATCTCAGCTGTGGGATGGCCGAGAGGCGGCGGTGGGTCGTCTTGGCGCCGTGGCCGCGGAGGGTGAGGGTTTGCACTTGGGATAGGAGGATGGCCTTTTTGCTGGCGGGCGGGCGGGCGGCTTTTGTTGCGAGGGGGGGGAGGAGGGTGGCGAGGAGGAGGGGGAGGAGGTGTGTGTGTGTGTAGACGTGCATGGTTCTCTCTCACTGTGTCTCACACACACTCATGCTCCTGGTTTGTGAAGAAAATTGGTCCCAGGACTAATAATGGCGTGGGAGGATGAGGCCTGGTCGTGCTCCGATCTGATCAAGTTTGTTCTTGACGAGGAGCAAAGCCCTCGGACAGAACGACTTTGCTCGAGGTTGGTGCCGCCAGTGTGGACAGCAGGGTCGTCGTGCGCTTGTTTGACGTCGGACAAGAGGAGTCGCGGAATAGGGGAGAAGGATGACGGGCGAGAGATGAGGCAGAACTGTGGCTGGACCTCTGAGGACACGATGTTCAGATAAAGAAATGGACCTCACGCATGGGTGCGTGGTGTGGATGGAGGTTGCAGGTTGGAGGCCGGCCGAGCGACTTGATTGGTGGTGGTGGCCTTTGCCCCTCCTGGTAGGTGCATCTCAAGTGGGACTCCTGTGAGTCACTGGCGCAACCTGGCTTTGGAGAGCAAACGACGCGTACTTGGTACAAGAAAGGTTGTAGGCAACCATTTGACGAGTAAAACAAGAGAAGCTCAAGCATAGTTGATGCATTATTAGCAGGCGCCACCATGGAGATGGGATGGAAGGTGGGGCTGGGTGGGGGGCCAGAGGTGGCAAGGGACTAAGTAAGCGTCTTCTGACTGACGTGGAATCTTGTCTCTACCTCCCGCTTTTCTCACAATTCACCACGACCTCGTCTCACCCAGTCAACGCAGTCGAGCCCGCGTCAGGTCCAAGCTTGCCCTGTGTGGCAGGGCACAGGGCCAAGATTTTCAACGGCATGGCATGCTTGTCTGGTTTCCAACAGAAGATGAATGGTGCACCAAGCTGGTGCCGTTTACTTTCTCAACCCATGTGCTTGCCATGCCGCCGCTGGCAAGCGAAGCCGAGGCTTTATCAAGATGATGCCATGTTTCGCCACGACGGCCTGCAGCCTGGTGTGAGGTTTGACCTGAGTCTTACCCGACTTGTCCGTCCGAACGAGACGTGCTCGCCCATGGTTGCGTGCGCTGTAACGTGCCGGCATTGCAACAAGTCAACCAAGTCATGCTGTTCACCGAGGCACAACTACCTCTGACAGCATCTCGGCTGTTGCCTGCCGAAGTTGATGCTTGCTGCACAGTCTACATGCACGATTCACGTAGCACGTAGGTACTTGTGTACATGTCTGCCTATGTGCAAATGCTAGCTTCCAATCAGCATCGCATAGATCAGCAAGGCTGCGCAAGGGAGGCAACAAGACGTTGAAAAAAAAAAAATTTGAGACACAAAACAAGCGATACGATTTTGCAGGGGCATACTAGTGCAGCTCTGCCCACATGAGACGAGACACTTTGGACAATGACGGTTGCTCTGGCATTGTCGATAGTCGACGGCAGATGTTTTCCCACGTGCCCTGCGACAGCCAGCCAGCCAGCCAGCCAGCCAGCCAGCCAGCATGTGCAGGTTCAATGAATGAAGAGTTGGAAACAATCCCGTCCCCAGACTAGCACAGGATCCATTCCATCGCCCGGGTGCTGCCCAACTGGAACTCTCCCTGTGCAGCAGGATTCCAGAAGAACAGGAAAACGTCAAAAATTAGGGTGGATGCTTGATACGGGCGGATCATACTAGCACCCCGGGTGGATCCTCGATCGGCAACGTCAACATGTGCAGGGGTTGAAGCATCCATCCAATGTCCAGGACGCATTGTCCCGATGCCAATAAAGGGCCATGGCCTCCGGCCTGGTTTCCCATTTCCTTTCCCATTTCCTTTCGAGATTTTCGCAGCCCTGCCTAGGCGATGCAGGTTGGACGCAAAAAGACGTCGGGGCTCGGCAAGCGCAAAGCCATGTGTACAGGTATGGATAGATACCTACCTACCTACTTACCTGGTAGGCAGGGTAGTGTAGGAGAAAAAAAGCAGTCCTGTTTTACGGATTGCCGCACGTCTCGGCCCTTTTAGCCGAGCTGGTCGAAAAACACGTGAACAATATAGGTAGCCCACCAGACTCAGCTCCATTTCGGACATGATGATAACCCCGAGATTGCTGGTGCGTGTCTCTGGCACGTACCAGAATCCGGCCATGACTCAAGTGGAGCAACCGGGAAGGTACGCCTTGCCCAAGGGGGGATGACACCTGCCTTGCCTTAGCGAGCTGACCAAGACGAAGGGTGCATGCGAGCGGGGAAAGTAGTACGAGGACTGCACGCACGCCAGGGTGTCAGGCCTAGGCACACGCGATAGACCAAACGCGGAAATGACTGCTTCCGAGGCACCGGGTAATACCGCTTTTGCCAAGTCGACCATGTCCGCATTTTGTCTTGACGACAAAGCGGGAGATAAAACGCGGGCGCCAAGGGTCTGTCAGATACGCCCCAAGACACCTACCTAGACGCCTACCTACTTAGGTACCCAGGGTAAGTAGGTACTGCCACAAGATGCCGCTAGCATCGGGAGGTACAGCATCATCCGCCTTGGTACGCTTGTCAGCCTTGGTATGCATACTACCTCCCGCCCGCGTCCATGTGCATTTGGTGGCGGGAAAAGACCGACTGGTCTGTTCTGTACGGATTCCAGGGACACAGACACGCACATCAGCTTGACTCATTGTTTTTGTCTGACATGCATTTGTGCTGTACTGGTACGTGCCCACCGTCGTACACCGTCGTACCTACTTACCTTAGGTACCCAAGTACCTAGGTACATGCAACATGGAGTTGTGGATGAGTTTTTGCTTGGCTTGTACATCTGCACTTGGCTAGCCGCCCCCACCACACGCCCCAGCCGGTGTGAGTCCAACGGCTACCAGGGTTCTCGCCCGGCACCGAGATCCGTCATGTCTAGGTAGGTAGGCATCCTTTCTCGAACGTTGCGCGTGTGTGTGTGTGTGCATGTACATACAAAAACCCGGCCGAGGCCCCCTCTCGCGCGCCCCGAGTTCAGGTTCTTGCTTCCAGCTCTTGAGACAGATTGGCGCTCCGGCAACCTTCAACTCCGCCGCTCGTCTGCTGTGGCCTCTTCTTCTTCCTTTGTTCCTGTCCAGGCCCTCTGGCTCCCGGCCCCTTGCGAGGCCCCTTGTGAGGCCCCTTGTGAGGACCCTTGTCAAGTATTGGAAAGCCAGTGGCGCCTCGCACCACCGTGCCTTCCCAAACTTGAACTTTTGCTGGCAGGAAGAGTATACCAGGCAGGGGACGCCTCATGTTCCGTCCTCTCTCGCTTGAATCTCTTCTCTTGCCTGCTTGCTACCAGACCAGAGATGGTTGAGGTGCCTTCAAAAGATCTCGAGCCGTCTGCGTCGTTGTAATCAAACAACCTCCCCGAACGCACCCATATTCGTCTCGCTCCTCGCATACACTGCTGCCGCGTCCAACGTCGACGGAACGGCGGTCCTCCGAAGCCACAATGGCTGCGTCGCATCCAGAAAAGGCCTCTCCGCCGCCAACGTCCGACTCGGGATCCTCATCTGGCAGAGCCCACAAGTCTTTCGCAAGCAAAACATGGTCCCCAAAGGAGAAGCCAGATCTGCACCAGGCCCTCGCCGAGGCTGATTCCACGGTGGGCGGCTCTGCAAAGGAGTCGGACCCCCAAGACGTCCATCGCCATCTGCCACCCCACGAGGCGGCCATATTGAAACGTCAGACTGTCACCCCCGAACTCAAACAAGGTGTTGGCGTGCTCTTCCGATATGCCTCGCGAAACGACCTCATCATCATCGCCATTTCGGCTGTTTGCGCAGTGGCCTCGGGCGCGGCGCTACCACTCATGACCATCATCTTTGGTAACCTCCAGGGCACCTTTCAAGCCTTCTTCTTTTCTGGCGGCAAGATGACGTATGATGCATTCATTGACGAGATGACTAAACATGTCTTGTATTTTGTTTATCTTGCCGTTGGTGAGTTCATCGTCACCTACGTCTGCACCGTCGGGTTCATCTACACCGGCGAACACATCAGCGCCAAGATCCGTGAGCACTACCTGTCGAGCTGCATGCGCCAGAACATTGGCTTCTTCGACAAGCTTGGTGCTGGTGAGGTGACGACGCGCATCACTTCCGATACCAATCTCATCCAGGACGGCATTTCCGAAAAGGTCTCGCTCACAATTGCTGCCTTGGCTACGTTTGTGACGGCCTTTGTCATTGGCTTTGCCAACTACTGGAAACTGACGCTCATTCTGTTCTGCACCGTCGTCGCTCTCTTGCTCAACATTGGACTGGGCTCCAGCTACATGTTGAAGCATAACAAGAACTCCCTGGAAGCCTATGCCGAGGGCGGGAGTCTGGCCGACGAGGTTGTCAGCTCCATTCGCAGTGCAGTGGCTTTTGGTACCCAAGATCGCCTTGCCAAGCAATATGACAAACATTTAGGCAAGGCCGAATATTATGGATTCCGCGTCAAGAGCGCCATGGCTGTCATGGTTGCTGGTATGATGCTTATTCTGTTCCTCAACTATGGACTGGCCTTTTGGCAAGGCAGCCGATTTATTGTCGATGGCGTCGTTCCGCTCAGCAAGATTTTGACCATCATGATGTCTGTCATGATTGGTGCTTTTCAACTTGGGAATGTCGCTCCGAACCTGCAGGCCTTCACCACAGCCGTTGCCGCCGCGGCCAAGATCTTCAACACCATTGACCGCGTCTCGCCCTTGGATCCTGCCGATGACAAAGGTGACAAGATTGAAAACCTGCAGGGAAATATCCGCCTGGAGAACATTAAGCACATTTACCCTTCGCGTCCCGAGGTGGTGGTTATGGATGACGTCACGCTCGACATTCCCGCTGGGAAAACAACGGCTTTGGTGGGAGCCTCTGGCTCCGGCAAGAGTACCATTGTCGGCCTTGTCGAGCGCTTCTATGACCCCGTGCGAGGGTCCGTCTTTCTCGATGGCAAAGACGTTGGCACACTCAATCTTCGATGGTTGCGCCAACAGATGGCCTTGGTCAGTCAGGAGCCCACTCTGTTCGGCACCACCATTTTCAACAACATTCGTCACGGCTTGATAGGAACACCATACGAAAACGAGACGGACGAGGTGCAAAAAGAAATGGTCACCCAGGCCGCTGTCATGGCCAACGCTCACGATTTCATTTCCGCGCTTCCTGAAGGATATGAGACAAACGTCGGAGAACGCGGCTTCCTCTTGTCTGGTGGACAGAAGCAGCGCATTGCTATTGCGCGTGCCGTTGTGTCTGATCCCAAGAGTCTTAGTTTTTTTTTTTTTTTTTTTTTTTTTGTGCCGTCAAGACAGCTTTAGGGCCAAAGGATGTTGCTCGCTAACTTGTCCTGATATTAGTCCTTCTTCTCGATGAAGCCACATCAGCCCTAGACACCAAGTCCGAGGGTGTTGTTCAGGCCGCCTTGGAAAATGCTGCTGCTGGTCGCACCACCATCACTATTGCCCATCGCTTGTCGACGATCAAGGATGCTCATAATATTGTAGTCATGACTGCGGGTCGCATCGTGGAGCAGGGCACCCACGATGCCCTTCTTGAGAAACAGGGGGCTTACTCCAAGCTCGTATCCGCGCAGAACATTGCCGCTGCAGATGAGTTGACTGCTGAAGAAGAGGAGCGCATTGACGAGGAGCAGGAGAAACTGATAAGACGGATGTCGAGAATGTCTTCGAACAAGAACGGCCAAGGCGCCATTGACCCTGATGATGATGTCGCCGCCAAGATGCAGCGCTCTTCTACTCGCCAGTCTGTTTCGAGCATGGCGCTTCAAAAGGCAACCTCCGAGACGCAGCACAAGTACGGTCTAGTCGAACTTATGAAACTCATCACCTCTTTCAACGCACCCGAATGGCACCTGATGCTTCTGGGTCTGTTTTTTGCCATTATCTGCGGTGGCGGCAACCCGACGGCGGCCGTCTTCTTCGCCAAAGAAATCGTCACACTCTCACAACCCCTGACCTTGGACAACGGCCATAGGATCAAAAAGGACTCTGATTTTTGGAGCGCCATGTACGTCATGCTCGCATTTGCTCAGTTCCTAGCCTTTTCAGCACAAGGCATCGCGTTTGCCATGTGCTCGGAAAGACTAGTTCGTCGTGTTCGTGACCGTGCTTTCCGAGCCATGCTTCGACAGGACGTAGCCTTCTTCGACAAGGACGAGAACACGGCTGGCGCTCTCACCTCATTCTTGTCCACGGAAACAACCCATGTGGCCGGGCTCAGCGGTGTCACACTCGGCACCCTGTTGATGATGACGACGACTTTGGTCTCGGCTAGTGTCCTTGGTCTGGCTATCGGCTGGAAGCTGTCTCTTGTCTGCATCGCCACCATGCCCGTTCTTCTCGGCTGCGGATTCTTTCGTTTCTGGCTCCTGGCTCATTTCCAGCGACGATCCAAGGCTGCCTATGCGTCGTCTGCCACATTTGCCTCGGAAGCTATTTCTGCCATCCGCACCGTCGCTGCTCTGACTCGTGAAGAGGATGTCTTGCGACAATACCGCGAGTCGCTGGCGGCGCAGCAGCGTCGGAGTTTGATTTCGGTTCTCAAGTCTAGCGCACTGTACGCCGGCTCCCAGTCTCTGCTGTTCCTCTGCTTCGCGCTCGGTTTCTGGTACGGAGGCACCTTGATCGGAAAGGGAGAGTATGACATGTTTCAATTCTTCTTGTGCTTCATGGCTGTCATTTTTGGTGCACAATCGGCCGGTACCATCTTCTCATTCGCCCCTGACATGGGCAAAGCTCATCACGCGGCTTCCGAGCTCAAGGCTCTCTTTGACCGCCAGCCTGGCATCGACTCTTGGTCCTCGGAGGGTGAGAAACTGCCCGAGGTTGAGGGGACACTAGAGTTCCGTGATGTTCATTTCCGATATCCCACACGGCCCAACGTTCCCGTTCTCCGTGGTCTCAACCTTACGGTCCGGTCCGGACAGTACGTTGCGCTCGTCGGCGCGTCTGGCTGCGGTAAGAGCACGACGATTGCTCTGTTGGAGAGGTTCTACGATCCTCTCTTTGGCGGCATCTTTGTCGACAACAAGGAAATCAGCAGGCTCAACATTAACGACTATCGCTCTCACATTGCGCTCGTCAGCCAGGAGCCGACCTTGTACCAGGGCACGATCCATGACAACATCGTGCTGGGCAGCGCCAGAGAAAACGTCACAGACGAGGCAATTGAGTTTGCTTGCCGCGAAGCCAACATTTACGACTTTATCGTGTCTCTGCCGGAAGGGTTCAATACTGTGGTGGGGAGCAAAGGTGCGCTGTTGTCTGGTGGACAGAAGCAGCGTGTTGCTATTGCCCGGGCTCTCATACGCGACCCCAAGATCCTGCTGCTCGATGAGGCCACGTCGGCTCTTGACTCTGAATCCGAGCACGTGGTCCAGGCGGCCCTGGACAAGGCGGCCAAGGGTCGTACAACCATTGCCGTGGCACACCGGCTCAGCACCATTCAAAAGGCCGACATCATTTACGTCTTTGATCAGGGGCGCATTGTGGAGGCGGGGACTCACTCGGAATTGATGAAGAGGAACGGGCGATATGCCGAGTTGGTCAACCTGCAAAGTTTGGCCAAGCACGGGTAATTGTCGCAAAATTTTGCTCTGTGATTCCATCGACTCCATCTTGGGTTTTTATTTTTTTATTTTTTTATTTTATTTTATTTTATCGTATCGTATCGTATCTATTTGTTTTATTTGTTTTATATTTTATTTGCAAATTTTCATTTTTTTGCCCGTTTCACCTTTTTTTTTTCCCCAGCATTTCCGACATGTATATCATATTGATTTTATGTGAAACATTTATTATCCATGGGGCGGGAAGCGTTTTGCATGCAGACATGCTTGCTTTTCTTTCCTTTTCTCCCAAAGGCGCTGCTGACTGGACTGAATTTGCATACCCAGGCGTTGCTTCTTCGTTCTTTTTTTTTTTTTTTTTTTAAGAGTAAAATAAATTTCTTCTAGGCTGCGAGTGTGTGGTGTCTTGGAAAGGATGGGTCAACCAAGAAAAAAAAAAAAGGATTTTACAAAGGCGTGATTGATTCTAGGCCACTTGTTCATGTAGCTGCGAAAATGAAAAGTTTTTTTTGGCTCTTGGAAAACAGGTCATTCTCAGAATACCGATGACGCGCGGTGGCGGCGCATTGCCTTACCAACGACATCTGCCTGGGTCTCAAGACGGGTTGTCATGAGTCGAGGAGTCGACGGTGTAGGCTGCCCAAGGTTCTCAGCCGGTTCGGCCTCGGGCTCCTAGGAACCTGCGCTTTTCTACATGTGCGCGCGCATTGCTAAAGGATCCAATCGGCTTTATGCAGAGGCTTCCTTTGTCTTCCGTCTTTCCAAGGTTTGTGATGATTGTCAATCCAGGATTTGTATCAAGAAGAAGGGAAGAAAGAAAGAGACCTTGATTCGAGGCGAAAAAAAAAAGAAGCGCAAGTATAGACATTTTCGGCATGTCTCGCCGTTTCACCGCGGAGGAGCGGCATGAATGGCGGACGGATGGTACGGTTGGGACGGATGGGAGAGGGTTGCAGGCTCATCGTCTGCCGTTGCAGTGCGTCCTGGCGCCATGTCGAATACTAGGCTGCATCCATAATCGATGCCACCAGAAGCCATGCGATGGTCCTTGATTTCCGGGCCATGGGGCGAAGTTGATGAAATGGCGTGTTTTAAGACGGCCACCTCTTTTGCCCATTCTTTTCTGGTTCGGGAAAGGGCTGTTTCTTGGTTGGCGATGCTTGCATGCGTGCATGGCGTAGAGAGTAGCTGAAATGGGACTGACTAGGTAGGTTAGAAAGCGGCAGGAAAAGGCAGGAGGACAGGCAAGGATGTTTCCTTTGTTGGCTGGTCTTCCTGTGAATTGTGGATGCGTGTTTTCGGGCGCTGCGTGGTGCATGAGGAAGGGGAGGGGAAAGTTGTATTAATTTTCATGGCACGATGCTTCTTTGGCCGGGGTTTGGGTGTGTGCGAGTGGACGGGATAAAATGACGGCAAACATTGGTCCGGCACGAGGACCAGCGTCGTCGCGCTGGGCCGGGGTGTTCTTGGTGGGTGGGGCCCCCGGTGTCGTTGGAAATGACTTGGCGGTTCTGATATTGGACGTTGCGCTCAGCTCATTTGGGACGAGAAGAGGAAGGAGGACCTGAGCAAACTTGGCAAACACGGTTAGGTTGGCATGCAACTTTACAGACTATGGTGGCTCCTGCCTATTGGGCGTCAAAGAGCGGTGGTGGCACTAGGTTGATATGACTCCGGGACCTTGGGTACCAAGGCAGGTACTACCTGGTAGGACGTACTACTAAACAACAAAGAGGATGATGCTGCGCACCTGCAACGTCGAGACGAGATGCAGGCCTGACGCAGGCACAGGATTCCCGAATGGATGAGCTGCAGGCCCACGACTGCCACGACTGCCACGACTGCCACAGCTCACCAGTCAGTCCACACGACCCCTGTCCACACGACCCCCGTCCACAGCAGTCCCGGCGTGGGCCAAAAATCGTCTGAATCCATCCATCGCCATTCCACTTTTTTTTTTTTTTTTTTTTTGGGAGGGAGGGGAAGGGGGAAGAAGGAGAAGCCATGATTCCAGACCAGCCAGGCTTCATGCGCCTGTCTCCTTCTCGCCGGGCCAGCCATCGCGTGCCAGGCCATGCGACCCGCACGGCTTTCTCCAGCCTGCCTCGAATCACTGTCTCAATCGTGGTCCGTGAATCCTTCACAGTCTTGGGACTCCATTCTTTGCCCCCGGGGCCGTGCTTGCTTAAGCCATCTTTTGTATCCTTTTGTATCCTTTTGTATCCTTTTATATCCTTTTTTTTTTTTCTTCCCCTCCCATCCATCCATCCATCTGACAACGTCGACTCTCTTTAATTGTATTTCAAGTCCAGCTCTTGATCATTTCCTTTGTGCTGCTGGCATCTTTCTGCAAAGGATTGGAACTCTCTTTCAACGCCCCCCCCATCTTTGCGAGTCCAGGTCCGGACGACGAGCATTTCGCTTTCGCAGTTTGTTATTCGTCGATAGAATCTGCTCGACGCAGTTACCCGGTTGTGCGCCCACGACAACGGCCGGGGGGGGGTGGAGGCGGTCTTTTTTATCTTCTCCCCTGCGCTTCTGGTGTCGCAAGAAAAGCGACGAGACACACGCGACGGCTTCGCAGCAGACCCGTCTGCACCGAGCCTTGGAAGAGTCCCGAAGAGCTGGACCGCCATTGTCCCCTTGGGACACGAGACCATCCGTTTTCCCCCAGACAAAAGGGACGCTCGGAGCTTCTTCCGATCGAGAACAAAAAAGGCACTTTTTGAAGACAACCCGGTGCCTTGGTCATGTACATGATTGCTTCCAGCTCGTAAATCTGATTCGGCGGGAAATTCTCTTGGGTGCCACCAAAACACGTTTCCTTTCAAAGTAGCTTGCCGGGCAACCACGCGCTGTTCGACGCAAAAAAGAGACTTTTTCGATTCCAGACGCTGCTGGGCATTCCTGTGACCTTGGGATTTGCTCCGCGGCTGTATTGCACGCACAAGAGGGCAGACCTCGGTCGGCATCATGGCTGTTCAACCGCCAAGCCAGCCAGCCAAGGCAGACGCGCATCGTGGTGCGCCATCAGGAGGGGCAGAATCAAGCTTGGTTTTCGTCAAACAGAGGCCTGCTGCACGCAGGAGACGCCGGTTTCCTGGAATAACGTTGCCTCTTGCCATCTTGGTAGTCGCTGCGACGTTCAGCACTCACGTGGTGGCGGATTCGAATACTATGGCATCCAAAATGACGACACCATTGTCTTCCCAAGAAGGAACGTCTTCGGCCTCAAATGATGATGACGCGGCGGCGGCGGTGGCGGCGGTAGATGCTATTGTGTCCGTGCCGGCCAGAGATGAAAGATTGGAATTGAGGGCCAGGGGGGAAGCAGCTCGCGATACGTCTTCACCATTGGCCAAGAATGGCTACGGCGAACTATTCCCTGCGTTGAGGGCATTGTTTCGACGCGATAACGGGACGAGTGACGGCGACGCATCCCCGGCCCTCCCGTCGCCCTTTGACAATCTGGTGCCGTTTGCATTCCAGATTCCGGGGGGCAGCACTTCTTGCCCGAATTTCATGGCAAGCTTACTGTCCAGTCCTACGTTCAAAGACTGCTATCCCATTTCCATGCTCATGCAGGTAAGAAGTGCCCCTTTTTTTTTCCAATCGCATCGGCAACTAGTCTGAGAAAGAAGGCGTCTGCCTCGGAGTTGATGTAAATTGTTTTTTTTTTCACTGACACGCACCTGGTTTTACGTTTCTCCACAGACATCCAAGGGCTTTTTTAATGCGCAAAGGAAACACGACAACATTGTCCAGGTCCTTGACGCGTCGTGCGCTCCCGACGTCACCAGATGTGTGAAATTCATGACCAAAGCAGCCCAGAACCTGACGTCGGAGGCCAATTGCAAAAACGAGCTTGACCAGAAGCAGACACAGGTATCACAAGCCTACCGAGGCTTGCGCGCCTACAGCGTTTTGTACGCGGCCACTTGCTTGAAAGACCCGGCCTCGGACCTGTACTGTTTTGCCAATGCCGTCACGAATACGTCAACTCCGTCAAACACGTACCTGTATTTCATGCCTCTTGGGTTGTCTTTGCCTGGTGCCTCGAGGCCGACGTGCAATTGGTGCACCAAGACGACCATGGGCATCTTCCACGCGGCCGCTGCGGACCGAGAAAAGGTGATAAGCTCCAAGTATGAAGAAGCTGCCCAGCAAATCAACATGCTTTGCGGGCCGAGTTTTGTCAACTCGAGCTTACCGGCGCCTGGAAGCGGAGGCTTTTCAGTCACAGCGCCGTCGGCGCTGGGCCTGATTTCGACGACGCTCTTTGCTTTGGTGCTTGTTGCGTGCCTGTTGTGACGGCATTCCCCCTCGGATGGATGATGAGCTCCAAGTGCGAAGCATTTGCCATTCTTTTTCTTTTCACCATTCTTTCTTTTTCAAAACATAGAGTTAATTAAACACCCGCGACCCGAGGTACGAAACGTTTTCCGACGCAAGACCGTGGGGAAAAGGGGTGCTGCACACACGAAACCGGCAGATGTGGCGACGAATAGACCATATCCACGTTTGGGACACGGGCTCTTGACAGTCGGACATGCGGAGTCTGGTGCGAAGGCGTACGATGACAGGTGGCCCGGCCATGACGAAGCGTTTCGCGAGCTGAAAATACCGCATATACGACACATGCAGTACATTTCCTACCATTTATACCATTTTTTTTTTTCCTTCAAGGAGCCGGAGCAATGCGGGGCTCAGCCTTGTCTGTTTATTTTCTCCATCTTCTTGTATATGTTTTTAGAGAGACGACATGATTCTCAACGGGCGTTGCTGTATTTGGGACTCGGGGGTTTTGTGTCTTGACGGTGGTTGCCAGCAACACGTGTACGTATTTCATTCAAACATGATGTATTTCTTCTTCTTCTTCTTCTTCTTCTATGTATAAACGTTTAGAGACGGTTTTGTGACGAGTATGGCTGTTGGTGGGGGGGGGAGAAGGGGAAAGGGGGAAAGGGGCGGCTATAGTTCTTCTTAATGTTCTTGTTTCTTCCTTCTTCCTTCTTTTTATTTTTCATTCCTTTTTGATTTTATGTAAAAAAAAAATTCCTAGCGCCTTCTTCTTCTTCTTCTTTCTTTTTGCTTGTATTATTATTATATTATTTAGGGGGTCTCAGCTCTCGGGCCTTGACATTCGTGAACTGGATGCAGGTCAATAGACGTGGCCTTGTTTTGGGAGAAAACATGACACGCGAACAGCCAACAGGCAAGCAGAGGCATCATGATTGAATATATATGTGATTCTTTACACACAAGGAGTTGAGGGCTGTCGGCATCGTGTTATTTTATTGAATGAAAGACATGAGCGGAGGGGGATTTATTTTGGACGGCAGAATCCGAAGGCTCGCCTGTCTATACCAAAAGATTCGGGCAGTCGTACGTCTAGTTATATTTTGTTGGGGGACGGATTGGGCAGGTCCTCAAGGGGTGGCTGGGGGACTTGCTTGTTGGTCCTGACTGCTGAGGCTGGACTACTCGTGTCCTCCAGCCTATTTCCAGAGCCGGCTGGAGGGCTGGAGGGTATGGGGTCTGGCGGGAGGAGGTCCGGTCCGTTTCTATTCTTCTTCTTCTTACTGAGAGGCCGTGGGGGATGCCGTTGATGTGCTTGCTGCTGGGATGATACGGGCTTGTAATGGTCTACCGGCTTCCTTTTCCAGCGAAAATGGGTTGGATTCGGAGGGGGGCGCACTTTTTTTGCGTGGCATGCCGTCTGTGTGTCATTATGGGGTGGTGGTTGCGGGTCAGGCATAGCGTGTTGGTGGTGGTTGGTACGATGCGGGCGTGCATGGGAAACACCGTCACAAGGTGTCTCGTGTGTGTGTCGATCTGCGAAACCAGACGTCCCACCTTTGTTTGCGTGCGGGGTGAGCCGGGAGAATTGAATGGACGTTGACGGAGGGGAGCGTGGGGGTGGGCGCGGAGATGGCGGTTCGACGTTGAATCTGACCCGACCCCGGAATCTGGTTGAACAGGCATGGCCTGGCCGAGGCATCGTCGAACAAGAAAGGCACGCATGACAAAGATGGTGCTTGTAGAAAGAACAAGTGGCCGACTGCCGTAGTACCACGAGTATTCGGACTCGAGCTGACGAGAGTGCCGTGACCCGACGTGGATATGCACAACACGGTTCGTCGTCACCGTCAAGGACGACGGCCGAGCGAGCCCCCATGCTCCTTTTCCGATTGTTTTGCTCACTGCCCAAGTTTTTCCAAGGAAACGTGCAAGCTGCCAAGCCATTGACCAGCGTGCAGCAGTATCTATCTGACCGGGAAACCGCACAAACGACGGGCCTCCGTGTGCAGTGTCTAATTTGACGCGAATGATTTCTGATATGGCCATCCATGAGAGATGTACATGGGCTGCCGTGACTCGAGCACGTATGCAGATGGAAATGATGACCATGTCGGTAGATTTTATTGTGGTGCTGACGACAAATGACAGTACCGTGTCTGTCCGTCCATGATGCAACAGGGGACAAGATGCAGCAATCTCCCTCCGTGTGATAAGTGGTGAATGTCATGTTGATCCACGGGCCGGCAAAAAGACGACATTGTACGAGAAGAAAACCCGGCTGCCCGGTCCGCGGCACTGGCATGGATGGCGGCTTGTGCCGCAATGTCGTATCCTGGTGTATAGAACTGGCATCGTCTGTCCCACTTTCAGGGCAACAAGCAAAGAAAAGATTGGAAGCCTTGCAAAAATTGCCCCTGGGGACTGCGCGGTAGCAGAAACAGGGGGGTAAGGACGGATGCTCTGCTGCATGGCGTAGACCTTGTTGTCCGAGACTGTTGCATAAAATGCGGAGTTGACTCTCAAGAATAGAAATGCTGGCAAGTTCCGGTAGACCAAGCAAATGTGCGACGAACCCTGCAAGGTCATGTCATGTTCTCCCAGAAGGGTACACCACTGTCTCTTGAACGTGATGCCATTGCCTGGTTATCTCCTTTTGCCCCCAACTGTGGACATGCTGTCTCAAGACACAGCTTTGGACACACAGCAATGACTCACCAGACATGTCGGAAATCTGGCCGAATTTATACCAATGAGGGACCTGAGCCTTCAAGCAAAACCAGTCCACCCTAGTGACTTTTGGTGACTTTTGGTGACAAAAAGCTTGACTTGACCTGCGAATGAGGCGAACTCGACGGCGCGAATGGCCCAGGGTAGGCCACAAGAAGACGCCACCCGCGGCCATGTTCTGCGCAGTGAGTGACCTCTGGTGTTTGTTTTTTCAAAGACACATGACGGATTAGATATAATATCGGAAATGACAGGAGGCTTCCATCGGCCTTGAGAGCGTAATGGGAGAACCAGAAAGGTGGAAAGGAAAGACTCGAGCATCTACACGTCCGAGATGCAGAGGCGTGGCTGACGGAGATGGAACGATTCGTCACAGAAAGACAATCGGCAGCTGCGCACCATGGCTCTTGCCGTTGAAAGTGGACGTTGAGTGCCTAGTAATTCAGGCACGTAGCTCTATACGGGAACCAACACCCCAACCCCAGCCCCACCATCCCTTCCATCCCTTCCATCCCTTCCATCACTTTTCACTTCATTTCCGCTCATCAGCCAAAAGACGTCCTGGTAGGGCAACAAACAAACTACTCCGATCTTCAAAGGCAGGCAGGCAGGCCGCTGCAGATTGACGCAGGCAAAAGCAACACAATGCAACACCAATGCGGCACACTGGTTCAAAAAGTGTCCATGGATGCGAGAAAATACCACTATAAGCACGGGGGGAGAAGCAAGAAATGAGCTCGGGGACTGCCACAAGTCATGAAGCAGCCAATGCAGTCCTTTTTTTCTTTTTCTTTCTTCTCTTTCTTCTCTTTTTCTTTTTGGCTAGGTCCGTTACCTTACCTTGCCTTTCAGCCTTTGCCGATCTACCGGAAATGCCGTGAGGTTGCGTCTCTCCCTGCATGTCCAAGAAGAGAATGATTCGCCCTACTATATTCGGGATGGTACCTGGCGCGATCCTTGGTTCAGCCCCGAACAAAAGGTGGTGTCGGCGCGATTTCCAGGGGCAGGGTACCGGGCGGGAGATGGAATGCCGATTCCCTGTTGCAGCACCCCAGCTGGAGGTCGTAAATACTGAATGCTGCCACTGTGTCCGGCTGGCTTGACCTCGTGAAAGGGTGTGTCTAGTGAGTTACTAGCTCATCACTTTTCTCGGTTGAGAGATGCAAATATTGTTCATCTCGAATATCAGGCCGTTATTTCACTGCTCTTACTCCGGCTCCTAGATCTGCATATCCGCCGTCGTCGTTTTGACATGCCATCTTTTGACCGTTTGCTTCTCTTTTTAAAAACAACACAATGAGCCGCTGACTGGCCCACCTTGAACGTGATCTCTCTGGTGCACCTCGTTGCTTCAAAAAAGGACCCCGGTAAGGTTGGCGCCTGAGGTCTGGAGAGTTCCACGATCTACGAGCCGCCGATGCTCCGACGTGCGGCGAGAGGGATCAATATTGACTCGCTGTAGATTATCATTGTGGCGCCGAGGTTTGTGACACAAGAATTTGCTACCATGGCCAAGGCTGGCCGTTGACATTGGGACTGACACCCCCCCGGACTTCAGGCTCTTTCTCATATTTAAAACGCTTGATAGCCACAGAAGCCGCCACTGGAAGCCGAGCGCATATGTTTCTTCTGGTATTTTACCACTTCAATACACAGAGCTGTCCCGCGGGTATGGTTGACGATATGGACACGTGCCCCCTTCGGCTTACAATGGGCTAATTTCCCATGGATGAAGACTCCCGCAGTCCTTCCGATCATGCCCAGTATCTAGTCCGATTTCCAACGACATCTATCATTTATTAAATCGTGAGTGACAGGTGCAGCTTGAGGACCATATCCGTGCCGCTACAACTGTTGCTTTCCCTCCATCATTTTCACTGTGCGTGGATGGTGCTATAATATCCTCCCGGTGGCGGCTTTGTTCTTGTCTATGATTTTTTTTTCGCCTTTTCTGTCCTCAACTTTCGACAATAATATTTCGCCCTTCATTGCACTAGGCCCAAGTTTTTCTCTTGCAACGGGTTTATAATTGCTGGTCAAGATTGCAATACACAGGCTACTCTGTCCACCAGATGAAAAAAAAAAGAAAAAGAAAAAGAAAAAGGGGGGAATCAGAAGCGAGAGTATGCAGAATTAATTCATTCATGGTTAAAGTAACCTCGGCCTCCTCCCTACTCGGACGTACTAAACAAGACAGTTGTCTGAAACGGAAGAAGAGGGAAGAAGAGACCACTTTTCCACCAAGTATGGCCAAAATCCCCAACCTCTTGGGGCCTGACAGAGAAGTGGCACTGCAAGGCATCGCATTCAGACTCAGCATGCGACAACAAGCACGAGCTGCGAGAGCCTGTGGATTCGGCGACAGAGACAGAAGAGTCATCGACCCGCCGCCCATTGTCCAGCTGTCCATCGACAGCCAATCCATCACAAAGGACGAAGCGCGATTGTACCTCCGATTCGAGAGCTACGTGATGAACTGCTCCATATGCGACGAGACGGGCACGCGCGACGCATCCTCTATGCCGGAAGAATACCAACACCAAAGGAGATTGACGGGCTCGCTCGTCGGAACGCCCTTTGTGGGACAAGACGACCAAGGAGAAGAAGGTTGCTTCTTCTGCTTCTCGGATCTTTCATGTCGCACCCCGGGATCGTTTCGTCTCAAATTCACCCTCATCATGATTGATCCCTCGCGTGCTGGCAAGGTACGCCATTTTCCCGTACTCACCGAGCTGGTCAGCGACGTCTTTCACGTCTACAGTGCCAAGGAATTTCCCGGCATGCTGCCGAGTAGTACTTTGGCGAAGAGGTTAAAGGAGCAAGGGTGTATCATTTCCACCAAGAAGGGCAACGATAAGGGGAAGGGCAGCAGGGGACGGGGGGACTTGTCGGATGATGACAGGCGGGGGGGAGGAAGCGCTAGGAGTGCGCAGAGGGGAGCCTGATGTTTGGGGTAGTTGCTCGCCAATGGCTGCGGAAGCTGTCGAGACGATGATGACGAGCATGTATCGTTTAATTGGGATGGTAATGGGGGCGAATGTATGAATGGGGGTGTTCTTTGTAGTCGCGGTTTGATATTCACGCTGTGATTTTGGCGGGTCATCTCAAACAACGAAGCGATTAACTGGGCGTGGCATGGCGAGAGTCGCTATTGACAGACTTGGGATGCATCGACTTTTGTTTGTATTCTCTGTCTCGCGGCAGATGGTGGGTGTGTCTGTATTGTATTTTGCGTCTGGCGAGGATGATTGTCGTCTGATGTCGGCATTGAGATACACCTCGGGTGGTACGCGTGCTTTCTTGGGAATACCACATTTCTGTTCGGCGTGACGCCTTCCATTCTAATTCTATCCAGTGTCCTGCTCGACCAGCAAGGGGGCTAAAAGAGTGTGTGGTGTCTTGCAGTTGGTTAAACCCCCAAAAAAAAGTGCTTGGTTTTTTGTCTCCAAGCTGTGGTCGCCCTGAAGCTCGCCATCATCGGGCCATCATTCTCGCAAAATGACCACAGAAGTGATTCCCTTTTAGAGCCGGCCCCTTTCCCCAATCGAGATCCCCTCGTCCAGCGAGAGTAGAATCCCCTGTCGTCTCCGCACTGCTTCATGTCCATTCCCATCTTGAGGTGTGGTCCCTCCCTAGTCAAGATGATGCCCCTTTCTGACGGGGGACAGCCAAATTGCTTACACCGTGCGGCTTGGGCAAGCGAGGCTCACGAGATGAACGTGTGTGACTACAGCCGCGCCTTGAGGGGATGCCAAATTTTTTTTTTTTTTTTTCGAATCTTTTCGGGCATGGACGCGTGTGGCAGGCTTATTCATGACCGAGGGAAGGGACTGGCTCGGGAGTCGTCGTCTTTGTATGCATGAAGAGAGGGGGCCGTGACTGCATGACTGCGACGACGAGCAAAGACGCGCCCGCGGGGGGGGGGGGAAGGGCATGCCATGGCCTGTGGGGAGAAGCGCGTGACGGGTTTGGCCTCTGTTTTGGCCCTCTTGGTGCGTTACGGGGTTTGACATCCACGAGATTGGCCCTGTGAGGACTCGGGAGCATTGCGGGGAGTCATGTCGTGGCGAGGAGGTGGCCTTTGTTTTCAAATCTTGCACGATTTATCAAATATCAGGTTTACAGATTTTACCGATTTTACCGATTTTACAGATATGATACGGTGTGCTGTACCTTTGCGGGGACCAAAGTTTCCTCCCGTGCCGCCTCCGGCGCGAGACCAGAAGCGTGGAGCCGAGGATGAGGAGGCTCTCCGGACATGACAGACTTGTTGTGCCGAGCGGGGGGGCTTGCGGGTTGCGGGTGATGTGGTCCTGCGCGGCTTCCTGCGGGGAGCGAGCCTCGGATGCGTGTGGTGCTGGGGGAAACCGACGTGGGCTTGGGGGGGGATGAGGAAGAGGATGGTTGCGGGCTTGGGGGGGGATGAGGAAGATGAAGGTTGCGGGCTTGGGGGGGGGGACGAGGAAGATGATGGTTGCGGTTTGGGGGGCGTCTGGCGCCGGGGCAGGGAAGTTGGCGTCTGTGTGCGTGTATGCAGGCGGCGTAGACTTTGACAGAGGCAGTCACTGGTCTGGCGAGAGAGGAGCAATCACCAGGTCTGTGATCATCATGTCGTGTTGGTGGCTGTCCGGCGTCCGGACTCGGGGTCGGAGGTACTTGAGCAGATACAAGGTGACGGGGGTCGAACAGTCTTGGCCGTCAGAGGTTGGGAGATGTCAGCATGTGAATGCAATTCGCTGACCGGGAGAGCAATGGGGATTTTTTTTTTTTTTTTTTTTTCGCGGCAAGGCCATTTGTACCAAGGCGTTGAACGGCCGACGAGTGTACATTAAATTCCAACTTCTGGAACATGTTGTTGCCGGTCCGGTCATTCATTTTTCCCTCTCCGTCGGGTTGCGACACGTCGACTGTTGGGTTTTGCCAAGCCGCCTGCCTCCTTTGTCGACGCAAGATGACGCAAGATGACGTAATGGATACAGGGTAACAAAGGGTCGAGTCGAAAGACAAAATGATGCATCATTCGTTCCATTCGCTCATGTTCCACTGCTTTGACAATATATAAGAACGAGGTTGCGCGTCCTGGGCATGGCCATGCGTCGGAAATGAACAGTACTCGATGCCTACATGATTCTTTTGTCAAGCATGAAACTCGAGTGCCAGCCACTTGGCCATGGCGCGCCGACAGGTCCAGGAAGCCACGGATTCCATACGCGCCCGCACCAAGACGGCGTGATTGGCTGCCACGTCTGCTTGAGCATGTGTGGCGTCGGCGGGCCTGTGCAATGGGAATCAGGCTCCTCGGGTGGCGGTGTTTACTCCTTCACTAGCGCGTTTCAGGAGATGGGTGGTGGAGGAAAATGGCTGGCGGGAAGGAGAGGCGCCTCTTGGCTGAGAAAGGAGCCTGCGTCATGGGCGCCGACAAACAAGGTCGACCTCGGGTGGTCGATCTCATGGTCGCATCCTCGGACAATTGGTTTTCGGACATGATGGATCCTGGCAAAGACACAGATCCGCTGGGGTCCGCCGGGGCAAATAAGCGAAACGGCAGCCAAGGGTCCGCGACGCGAAAGGCTGGCTTTGCGCCGAATAGGGAAAGGATGCCTCTTTCTGCCAATCTGATACGCGACGCCCTGCATGTGCATGTGCATGTGCATGCTCCTGCTCCCGCTCGTCATGGCCTGGCGCAAACAAATTTGTTGGTTCCGGTGGGCGCGTGGCTGTCATCTTGCCGCACTTGGATGTGAAAGCATGTGAGGCTGTAGAAAAAACCTGGCTATCGCATCTTTTCTCTTGGAGGACAGCGACGGCTGACCTGGCGCGTTTTCCCTCACCAACAATGCTGTGCAACACACAAGTCTTTTGGATCGGCGGCTGGAGAGCATGATTCTGTTGGCAGATGGAGATCAATCCGAACATGGTGGCCGTGGCGTGTGGCCGGCCACTTGCACTTGCACTTGTGACGGTGACTTGCTCGCCCAGGCACGCCCGCCAGCCGGGCCGGCCAGCCGCCGCCAGACTGACTGTCTCTGTTCGGGCGGGTCCAGCGGGGCTCGTCCAGCCTCCACGTGCACAGGCTGTCCTGGGCTCCTGCCTCCACGTGCACAGGCTGTCCTGGGCTCCTGCCTCCTGCTGTCAATCCACTTGTTCTTGAAATTATATCGCGAATGTGGCCTGGTCTGATGCCAACAAGGTCAAGTCAAGAACCCCCAACCATCATCATGGAACCATCATCATGGAACCATCATCATGGAACCATCATCATGGAACCATCATCATGGAACCATCATCATGGAACCATCAGCATGGAACCATCAGCATGGAACCATCATCATGGAACCAGAGTCCTGAATTCCTGGCCCGAGATTGCCGCTTCACCGCACGTCCCCAAACGAGGACCAGCAACGGCCGCGACAATGGCATCCAGGTGCTCCGAACACGTCTTGTCAGTGCCGCAAGCATGCAATGCAGGTACGGAGGGGGAGGGCGTTGGGGAGCACCAGGTGGCCCACACCGGCTGACTGACTGCATGTTTTGCAGACACGTCGAAAAGCCATTCGTCTGTGTATTCGTGGCATGATCAGCAAGTTGGGACCTGATGCAGGGGTTAGGGTTGCTCACTGCTCTGTCTGGCTGGCGGCCGCTCACAAAGGAGGCTCCGACGGAACCATGGATGACCTGTTCGTCCTGGCCAGGCAACCTTCTTCTTCTTCTTCTTCTTCATCACCACATCGTCCGGCCATGTTTCTCTTCCGTCTTTCTATTTAAGCTTGTCTTTTCTTGCCCTCTTTCACTTCTCTCCTGATTTTCATTGCGAAAGCACGTCCTATCCTTTATCAACCACACACCCAAACAGCCAGTTCTGTTTGTTTCTCTCCTTTATTTTTTTTATTTTTTTTACACGCACACGCTGCGAGTTCTGGTCACTCGCGCGGTCCAATCTTCTCTCTTCTTCACATTGTACTCGGTGCTCCTGGCAAGACCCTTGTTTCAGGCTCTCCTACCGATCTTTCACTTGGAACCTCGAGGCCCCGCCGTCTTGGATAGATCCCAGCCGTCAGCATGAAGTGGACTGCTGCAACGGTCTTGCTGGCCATGGCCGCCGGCGCCACAGCCCGTAAAGACAACCCGGACAAACGAACATTCGCCGTTCTTCGCTTCACCAACAAGCAGCTCACCAAGGCTCGAGCCGACCCCATCGTTTCGCCTGGACAAGTCTCGAGCCATGTTCACACCATCATGGGCGGGAGTGCTTTCGGTCTCGGAGCAACTGGCAAAGACCTCATGGCATCCAACTGCAGCACGGCCATGGTCAAGGGGGATAACAGCAACTACTGGTTCCCGTCCCTCTATTTCAAAGACCCCAAAACCGGCAAACTCGAAGATGTAGAAATGTTTTACGCCAATGCCTACTACTTGTATGTTTCGATGGAACATCTGCTGCCCCAAGTTACTTGCCTGCGCATATGATGATGGCTGACTTGCCATCTTGTTACAGCTTCGAAGCCTCCAACGATGACATCAAAGCATTCCCAGTCGGCCTCTCCATGGTGAGCGGTGATCCTAGCTTGCGAACGCCTCCCAAGGGCGGCGCAGCATCGAATCTTGATCCCTCCAAAGGGCCGGTGAACCCCATCAAGTGGACATGCCCGCGCAAGAACATGGACCAAGCCGCCTATCCCGCCGGCTCCGACGGCTCCATGGCCGGCATTCCTGACCCCGTCAACAAGGGCGAAGGCGTCGGTTTCCCTCATGTCAACTGCGATGGCTATGCATCCCCCCTGAGAGGAGATGTACATTTCCCTTCCTGCTTCAACCCTGCCAAGGGATTGACAAACTACAAGGAAAACATGGTCTTCCCCAGTGATGCCGGAAATGGTAAGCAGGACTGCCCCAAAGGCTTTCTTCACGTTCCCCATCTGTTCCTGGAAGTCTACTGGAACACGCCCCTCTTCCAGGACCGATGGACACCCGGACAGGGCGATCAGCCATTCGTTCTCTCAAACGGCGATGTCACCGGCTACAGCAACCACGCAGACTTCCTGGCTGCCTGGGATGAAGAACTTCTCCAGGGCATCATTTACCACTGCGACAAGGGCTCTTCTGGCATGGACCAGTGCAAGGAACAGCTGAAGTATGGCTTGAACAAGGGCGACTGCACCATCGAATCCCCGGTCGACGAGACCGTCAACGGTGTCATGAGCGCCTTGCCAGGGAAGAATCCAATCACCGGCTGGAAGTACGGCAGGGCGGACGGCTCCAATGGAGGCTCCGGTGCCGGCAAGAACTCTGAGATGCCCGTCTCCAAGTCTGCCGACGCCAACACCAACACCAATGCCAACACCAATGCCAACACCAAGACCAACACCAAGACCAAGACCAAGACCCAGAACGAAAAGCCTCATGGTAGCTCTGTTTCAGAGGCAACAAAGTCTTCTGCCTACGTTACATCGACTCGTACGATTCGGCAGACAGCAACCATGACGAGGACCCCCACGGGCGGGCCGGCCGATCAGCCCGCGAACAACTCAACCCGAACCGTCCGAGACTTCACGTACGCTGGCTGCTTCAGGGACAGTGACGATCGTGTCCTGGATGGCATGATCCGTCCTGATCTGGGACCCATGAGCAACGCCAAGTGCGTGGCGCGTTGCAAAGGTGCTGGCTTCGCACTCGCCGGAACCGAGTATGGCGGCCAGTGCTACTGCGGAAACGAGCTCGTTGGATCCGCGAAGATGGAGGACTCGGCCTGCAGCATGGCCTGCGAGGGCGACAATGCAGATGTCTGTGGCGGAGGCTGGGCTCTCAGCGTGTACAGCAAGGACGGCCAGGCAAACCTGAAAGCTGGCAAGGCGCGCAGACATGCCCACGAGCATGTTCAGCGACACCGAGGCAAGCGCCACTCGAGGTAACTCTGCTCCGGCCTCTTGTTCGGTTTGATGCAGGGGACCTGTTCTCCTCTGCCGATTTGGCATAGTGTGCGGACAGAGACAGACGGACGGTGGCAACGGTGGAGGAGGCAAATGCCAAGGACAGCTCGGGGAGAGGGGGAAACGATTTTTTCATCAAGATATTTCTCACAAGCCTTTTGTGTATTTGCGGCATTACTTTTCTTTGTGTGGATATTCTGAAGCATTTGGATGTGTCATCCATTTTTGAATCAACTTTGCTCAATCAAGCTGGCCACTGCGTGCACGGTGACTGGCAGGCTGATCCCTTGCCCCCTCGGCACTCTTCCACTTGCCTTTTTCTTCTTTTCCACCCATCTTGACTCGGTTGAATCAGGGGCACAAAACGGCAATGCTTGGGTGTTTGGGCGGACATGCGTAGATGAGAATGTGATTGTGCACTGTGCGTCAAGTATCACTTCGGCGGCGGCCCCCGGCAGGGCCCCCGGAGGGGATCATCGTCTTTGGGCTTGGCCAACGAAGGACAATGGATGATGTATGATGGATGGATATTCTCGCAACAAGGAAAGCAGATCAAACTCGATGTACGCATACAGGGCGATGGTGCCACCCGCATCCGTCTCATGTGCGGCAAGCAATAGAATGCCCGCCGCATGTGCGCACGTTCGGAGTAACCCCGGGCAATTAGCGTAGCCGTCGTCCGTCACGTCACCCCCCTCCACTCGTAAAACTCGATGCGAGGAGAAAGCTACCTCGTGCCCATATGAGCGACGCGACGACGCAGAGCGACAACCCTTCCTTCGCCTTCGCTCCCGGGAGGCCAAGGGCCGAAGAGCAAGCCACCCCCCCCCCCCCCTTCCGTTTTGTTTTGAGAAAACAGAGGAAAGGGAAAAGAAGAAGAAGAAGAAGAAGAAGAAGAAGAGAAAAACAGAGGAAAGGGGAAAGAAGAAGAAGAAGAGGAAGAAGAAGAAGAAGAAGAAGAAGAAGAAGAGAAAAATGGCCCTCTACCACGAGGCCGCGGAGATTTTGTCCACGCTACGGGGTGGCCGCGAGGGGGGGAGCCTGAAGTCGCGCGTTTTTGGGCGCAAAGACATCGGGGCGCCGCCTGGCCAGCTGTATGCTCTCGTGCTGGAGACGTGCAAATGGAGTGGTGTCCTCGGGGAGGTTGTCGAGGGGGCTGGGGTGCTGGGGCTTGAGCGCAAGGTGAGGCCTCTTTGTGATGAACTCGGTTGAAGTTGGCTTTGTTTTGTTTTGGCGGGGGTTGTTGTTGTTGTTGTTGTTTTTTTTTTTTTTTTTTTTTGGATCCCTCTGCGTTATTTTTTTTTCTTCATTTCCCTTTTTCTTCATTTCCCTCCGGGGCCCTGCCGGGGCCGCCTGCGGCGAGCTACCGCCAAGGCGGATTCCTTACACATCGGAAATGGCTGTGTCGATGATGCGACGCTGTTGAATATGAATGCGGCTTGGAGCTCTTTCATACTATAGCTGGGGG
>AFQZ01000735.1:0-26034 GCA_000222935.2 Aciculosporium take MAFF-241224 | reverse complement strand
GGCGGCGGCGGTGTGTGTGTGTGTGTATGTGTGTGTGTGTGTGTGTGTGTGTGTGTGTGTGTGTGTGTCTTTGTGAAGGATGGAGCGGGACGAGGATTGAGCTGCCGTGCTTGGATCAAAGGTGGAAGATGGTATGGCATCGTTGGCATGTACACATGTACCATGAACCCTGTGTCACGAAGCCGGGTGGGGTCTTTTCGTTGTGTTCTAACCTGTTATGGAGGCGCACTTTTCATCAGGTAGGTGTACCTGGACTCGGTCGGCCATTTGGCTCCAGGGTAGGCAGATCTCCCTTTTGCGTGGATCGCTGAAGCCTTGGATGGACCCACTCACTCGGTCGTTTCTTCCTGTTCGGCTGCTTCCAACGGCCAAGCTCTCTTCAGCTCTCTCGACCGTCACCATTTCACAACCTCCACGCCCATCGCCCCGCGAATGCCACCCAGTCTCTCAGACGAACTCTGCAGCAAGGCCAGTGCCTGAACATCTGCCGTTCAGTCTCCCATCTGCCGTTCAGTCTCCCATCTGCCGTCCATTTCCCGCCCCTTCGCCGCGAACCCGACCACCATGGGCTCAGATCCTCAGCACGCAAAGTGGCCGTTGCTGCCGCTGTCGCATCACGTCTTCACCCTCACAAACGGCTATGCCTCGAAAACGGCACAACAAGCGGGGGTCAAGGTGCTGCAGGACGCCATCGTCGAGCACAAGATGGCGCCTTTGTATCGATACCTGGCACACCCCATTGATGGAATCCTGAACGCCGTCGGCGAAGGCGGCGCCTCTGTCTCCGCAAAGCCTCTGAGCAGGAAATCGAGCTTGGTGGGCATGGTTGCCTCGAAGCCGTCAACGATGAAGGTGACGCTGCCGTGGGACGAGGCGCTGTATGAAAAGTTGAAACAAGACAACGACGAGGAACTGGCCGGATTCCAGAAGGAGGAGGACGAGGCCGTTGAGCAGGCTGGTGATACCGAGTTCTTGGCTGCCAAGGGGAAAAGGGCAGACTTTTGGGCTCGCGTCGGCGACAAGGTACATGGCCTTTCGGGCAGTTTTCCCTCTCTTTTCCCTCTCTCTGGCATGGGAAGGCCTTGGCCGTGGACAAGACAGTTTCCGGTTCGCTGACAGAGAGGAACCCGACAGGACAAGGCAATTGCCGCGTACGACGACGTTTACGAAAGGACAGGCATCCTGGGCACCAAGATCGACATCGTGCTCGCCATAATACGCATGGGCCTCTTCTACGGAGACAAGCTTCTCGTGAAGAAGCACATTGAGCGAGCCAAGACGTTGGTCGAATCTGGTGGCGACTGGGACCGGCGAAACCGCCTCAAGGCCTACGAGGGCCTCCACCTGCTGACCGTCCGATCATACAACCTCGCCGCGCCTCTTCTGCTCGATTCGCTCTCCACCTTTACCAGCTACGAACTCTGCACCTACTCCAGCCTGGTCGTCTACTCGGTCCTGGCCGGCTCCGTGTCCCTGAAGCGAGTCGACTTCAAGTCCAAGGTTGTGGACGCGCCCGAGATCAAGGCCATCATGGGCGACGGCGAGGACAAGCTGCTGGCGCTGAGTGGTGCTCTGAGTGCCGGACCGGGGGCCGACGACACTGTCAACGACGGGGCCCCGCCGGCGGCCACAACACACGCCGTCAACCTGACCACCCTGGGATCAAGCACCGAGCAGCCCGAGGCCGAGATGGCCATTGACTTTGGGCCCCTGGCCTTGCTCGTCAGCAGTCTGTACAACGGCAACTACAAGGCGTTTTTCCAATCCTTGGCCAATGTCGAAGAGCAGTTCCTCAACCAGGACCGCTACCTGCACGAGCACAAGAGCTGGTTCATTCGCGAGATGCGCCTGCGCGCATACCAGCAGCTGTTGCAGAGCTACCGAGTTGTGGGGCTCGAGAGCATGGCCAACGACTTTGGCGTCACCGTCGACTTTTTAGACCGGTACGTAACAAAAAAAAGAAAAAGGAAAAAAAGGAAAAAAAAAAGGGAAACATGTCGTCCGTCTACTTGCGTGACTCATTCACTACGTTACAAAAATGCCAAAACGTTGGCACCCATGTGAAGCATTATTGTAAATCAAGCGCTGCGAGAGAACAAAGAGAGCTAATCCTGAAATGAAAAAACCCAGTGACCTCGCCCGCTTCATCGCCGCCGGCCGCATCCCCTGCACCATCGACCGCGTCACGGGCAAGGGCGTTATTGAGACGAACCGGCCCGACGACAAGAACAAGCAGTACCAGGATGTGGTCCGCCAGGGAGACCAGCTGATTACGAAGCTGCAAAAGTACGGGCAGGCGGTGCGGTTGAGGGGCAGCGAGCGAGCTTAGGGGGGGGGGGGGGATCAGAAGATGGACGGCCAGACGGACGGACAAAAATCCCTGCATGTGATATTGGAGGCCGACGGCGGGTTTCGCACCAAGGACCTTGTTTGATGTTCATCCACGGATCGGGTGGCAACACGGATAAAACGTAGGGCTTGTACGGGAGGGCAAGGGGTAGCAGGGCGTCTCGCGCGCTTGCCTCCCCGCTCGGGCGTGTAATCAGGGTCAGGGGGGGGGGTATCGACACGGAAGAGAGAGGGCAGTAAATAGACAGTCGTGTGTCTCTGCGAAGTGAATGCGTGCCCCTTGACGGAGCAACACCCCGTGCCTGTTCTTGCCTGTTCTCCCGGGGATCCCGTCCATCTGGCGTGTGCGTCGATGGATTCGTGCGTCCCCAGGTAGTGGTGATGTGCCGGGATGCGCTCAGACTCCGCACACCGTCCCTCTGTCGTAAGCACGGAAGAATGAGCCCATCCGCACGTCGACATGTACCCCCAAGACGAGACATGCCGTCGTCGGTAAGCCGCAGCCCATTACAAGACCAGATGGACATGAACGACTATCCGTCCGTCCGTCCGTCCATCCATCCATCCGCCCGGCAGCACAGCATACTTTTGGCAAGAAAAGAGAGGTCTTCTTGAAAAGGCTAGCATCATGGCGCGAATCGCGTGAATTCAACCGACAAGTTCATCTAGTCTATGAACTCGTGTTTAAAAAAGGGCAGGTCGCGGTTCCGACCCCCCCCCCCCTTCTCGATCCGCCTTCCCCTCAGGATACACCATCTCAGGCAAAGCGTATGCATACCCCAATGTCCTGATGTCGACGCATATAAATCGGCCAGGGGGAAAGAAGAAGAAGAAGAAGAAGAAGAAGGAGAAGAAGAAGAAGAAGAAGAAGGAGAAGAAGAAGGAGAAGAAGAAGGAGAAGAAGAAGGAGAAGAAGAAGGAGAAGAAGAAGGAGAAGAAGAAGGAGAAGAAGAAGGAGGAGAAAAAGGAGAAGAAGAAGAAGAAGAAGGCTCTTTATGCCGACTCAATGCGCCAAAATACGTCTTCGTAGCATGCCGATTCTCAACTCACTGCCTGTCCAGTCCGACTGACGGGGGAAAAACCCCCCTCAGCGGTACTTGTTCATAAAGTCCTCGTGAAACTTGACCATACCCGCAACCCACTCGGTACCAGGCGCGAGAAAAGTGGTGCGGAAATGCAACGTGCCCTCCTTCTGACCGAATCCCGAGCCGGCAACAACGCAGATACCCGTCGCCTCAAGCATCTTGATGCAGTAAAACTCGTCGGGCTTGCGCTTCTCGGCGGCGGCCGCCTCGAGAGCCTTCTCCGGGAGACGTATCGTCGGAAAGAGGTACATGGAGCCCTGCGGCTCGGCGCACTCAAACCCCTCCATGTGCGAAAAGGCCCTGTGCAGGGCCGTGGCGCGCTCGCGGAGGCCCTCGAAGATGCCCGAGTACTCCTTTTGGTAGAGCTCGTGCGAGGCATCTCCCCGCCTGGGCGGGTTCACCATGAGCTCGACGAGGCACTGGCCGATGACGGGCGCGCAGAGCATGACGGACACAAACTTGTAAATCTCGGCCTCGACGTCCGGGTGGAAGCCGACCAGCTCGAAGTAGCCGCCTCGATGGCCGCACTCGCCCGCCATGCCCTTGGAGATGCTGTGCAGCGAGGCGAGCTCCACGCCGTCGTATCTGCCCGGCTTCTCCTGCTGCATCTTGCGCAGGACGCCCTTGAAGCTGTGGAATCGGCCGACAAAGACGTTGGTCTGGTACACTTCGTCGGCCATGATGACCAGATTCTCTTGACTGGCAAAGTCGATGACGGAGCGCACATCCTTCTCGGACAGGGACGCACCCGTGGGGTTGCCCGGGTTGATGATGACGATGCAGCGGACGTCGGCACCGTCCGCCTTGCCCTTTTCATACGCAGCCTTGATGGCCTCAAAGCTGGTCCCCCACGACTTGGATTCGTCCAGGTAGTACGGGACGGGCTGGGCGTCGAGAAGGGACAGCGTCGCCGTGTACAGTGGGTACTGGGGGATGGGAATCATGACGCCCGTGTTCTTGTCGGCGCAGATGACATGGAGGAGGGTGTTGACGCCAGAAGAGGCCCCCGTGGAGAGGTAGATCTTGGAGGGATCGGCGGGGAAGCCATCTCGTCCTGTTGGTCCAAGATGAAGCAGAAAGTGTCAGACAAGGTCGAGTGTGGCAGCAGAGGAGGCCCCGGGAAAACGTAAACGTACTCTCCAGAAAAGCAGCAATGCTCTCCTTGATGGCCGGGACACCAGCACTGGCGCTGTAGGCTCCCACGGAGCCGACCTGCTTCAGCAACCACTTGGCTCGCTCAATAACATCCGTCTTGTACCCGAGCCCGTTGACCAGGACATGCTCCTTTTCCAGCAGCTCCGGGTTCTCCAGCAAGCTAAGAACCTGTCGGAAAAACGTAATGGGCTTCTGGTCGAGCTGCTGCGGGTTCCCGATATTGGCCGAGATGACCTGCTCAAAAGGGAGAGAGCGGTCCCCCTGCAGGAGGCGGGCACGAAACTCCTCCGACTTGACGGCGAGCTCGCCGCGGACGGCGTACTCGGCACGCACGACGTGCTGGTTGATGTTGTCGCGAGTCAGTCTCATGGTGGACGATTCGCGGCGATGGTGCTGCTGCTGCTGCTGCTGCGGCAATAACGGCAATGCGGAACAGCGGCGGGGTGATGCCAAAATTTGGGGCGGGGCGGCGGCACCCGTGGCAGTGCGCAGGCCGGCGTCGGACGTGGTGGTGGCTGGACATGCGGGCGGAAAAAGGTTTGGTGAGCCCGATCCCCCCTCCTGATGTGTTGAAGGAAAACATGTAGCTTTGTAAAAAGGAAGGAACCTTGAAGGCGACTCACCCGTCGACCTCGGTGCCCGCAAGCCGACACCGGCCCTCCGCACCAGGGACACTTGACCATGCGTCGCCGCCCAACGCATCATCCAAGAAAGCCGAGCTGCCGCGTTGAGAAGAGGGCAGGTCGATGAACGAAATCGAGTTGAGCCGTCACGTCTCGGAAACCAATATCGGGCCGGAGCCACATTTCACCGGACGCTCGTCTACCCGCTTCAATTTCCACGCCCAAGCATCATTACACCTCGGACGAAAGCTACCGCCATTGCAAGATCCCGGCGAGATGGCCAAGAAAGGTAGGGCACCCTTTCTGGTAACCAGCAGTTTTCGAGTCGCATGGAAACAAAGAAAAAAACAATCCACCCCCAGCTCCCCGTGCTATGCTGACTTCTTCTCTTTCGACACATAGCCAAGGCTCGTCTAATCAACGTCCGCCTCATATCCATGGCTATGACGGGCTTCTTCTACACCTTCAAGCGGCCACGGACGTCGCCTCTCATGGGCATGATGAAATACGATCCAATTGGTATGGACTCGCTCTTCTTTTCAACTGGGCTTTGGCACATCACCATCCGCATGTCGAGACATTCACTAACACATCCTACACATTCTCAGTACGCAAAAAGGTTCTCTTCCTTGAGACGAAAAAGAGATCAAAATAGACAGCTGGGCTATATCACTTCTGTCCTCAACGAGAATCAACATCTTCCACAACCAAACATGGCTGGCACCACGCCGCAAGCTGCATAAGCCACGATGCAGGCCGATCCTGTACAGTCATACACAGGCGCATTTTTTTTGGAGTCAAGGCCATGTTCTTGCACATTTACGCACAAGTGCGCTATAGGGACTATTTGTCAAGCTGGAACTTTTGCTTTGTACGATGACAAGGACCCTATTTCGTCATTGTATCTTTTATCAGATGCATCATCAGCAAAACATCTTCATTGATGCCGAATATGGAGCTAAGCTATCACACTTCATCTATTTGCTTGCCCGAAAATGTCCTTGACAAAATCATACATAGATTTCCAGTTCGCGCTGGCGAATCCACAATTTTTTCACCATTATGAAACTCTCACTCTCTTGACTCTTGTATTATCTTCTTCCTCATCGTGGTGAATTTTTCGCTTGTGACTGTTGGACACTCCGTTCGACGTTGCAAGGTATGGTTGATAGTCGGTAATCTTCGGTAGATCGAAAGCACTTCTTGTTGTTTTCTCAGTAAGGAAGCTTGAACCAATTTCATGTATTATCCTCTGGTTTTCCTCGTTAGTTTTGTCAGATTGCACGGGTCTGCCTCTATACTGATGCACCGGGCCAAGCTCAGTCTCGGCCTTGTTGCAAGCATGTTCCGTCACTATTGTCTCCTGCGCGCAAGGTGCGCCGTTGGACTTCAAGATTGAAGGCACTTTGATTGGATCTCTTCGTCGCCTTTTCTCCTGTTCTACGGAAAGGGCGTTTTGGGGAAAGAAAGGTTCGATCGGACTGTGAACATGGACTCGCCTCCTCATCGTTTGTTGCAGACTAGAATGGACTGAATCCACATGCGCAGTATCGCACTGCGCTTGTGCATCGATGATGCGTCTCTCAGTGCAGTCATTCGCCGTCTCTATGAGGCTAATGCGGACTTGTGGCAGCTGATCTTGACTCGCAGCGTCGGCATTTGCGGCAGACGCCATGGTGTCCTCAGCCTGCGCCTGCTCCTGTAGCTTGTGCCTGACCCAACGGTGCTCCTGATCAACGTATTCCGATGTGTGCTCAATAAAGTCTTGAACCCGATTCGCATTGGCTATCATTTGGTTACATTGGTCGATATAAGGCATCAGTTGCTGTACGCTCTCCAACTTGGACCTCATGGAGTCTATCAGTTTGACGTCAGCGTGCCATCGATTGCGCAGATCCGCTGTTGCCTTTGCTTCAGCTTGGAGACCCTGAATCGTGTGCTTGAAAGAGCTTCTCCATTCCTGCTCCCGTCCATCGCACGTTTCCGTCGTTTCTGTCTTGTTCTTCTCAAAGTGATCAACGACGGTACTGATCTTGGTCTCCAGACTGGCCAGTGTGTCTTGAGCTTGCTGGGAGTCATGTTCTGCTTTTGCTTTGTCTTGAGACAGTTCATGATCCAACACAAATCGAAACTCTTCCATCATGGTTTGAGCCAGCTGCTTGTCCTCTTCTTTCGTAGCCAGAGACTTGGCCAGTTGTTCTAGTTTGGTGCTGTACATCTGGGTTGCGTTGTCGCAAATTTTCTTTAATTCCTCAATTGTTTTGTTTTTCTGAGTTAGTTGAAGAATGACGTCTTTTTTCCACAAACTTTGCTCTTCGTTCATAGAACGACGCTCTTCCGTGAACCACTCCTGTAGGCTGTGGTCTATGTCGCCACAAACCACCCGAGTTGCATCCACTCCGTCGTGTATACATTCCAAATCCTTATGAATCATTTCGGCTCTCCTGGTAACTAGTTCATGGAAATCGAGCTGCTTTTGAGACAGCGTTTCAACTTCTCCACGAACCAGTCCAAGTTCTGTCGCACAGCCGTTGCTTATGAGCGAAAGCATCTCGTTCGTGTACGTTTGGCACTGGCTGATGTCCCATAGTACGGGATTGATCCTGTGGATGTAAGCATGGTGTGAATCCCTCGTCTTAAAAGTTCAAAACATGAAGTTGACATCAAGCGACATACTCTAAAGTTATTTTCTCTTCGAGATTCTTCACCATTGTCCCGAAATTGCTCTGGCTAGAGATACTACTGGCAAAGGCCTGAACCGCCTCCTCAATAGAATGAAGCCTACCACACGTAAGTCAATGTACTAGAACATTATTCGAAGTGACATACCTTTCTTGAACATGCGTTGGGAGCTCATTTCCATGCGGTTGCTCCAGGACCCTTGTCATCATAGACTCCTGGAACTGCCCAAGGGAATTCGAGAGCTCTTTTATCGCCATACTATGGCTGTTGCGGTCAGACTCTAGCTGATGTCGCAATTCTTCCACAAATTTTCTCTCAGACAGAAGGGCTTGATCTTGTTCAACAGCTTTTGTATTCAGCTGTGAGATCTCTTCCTGCTCTTTGAGCCACATTATCAGTAAGGTAAACCGCATACTGTATATCAACAGCCAAGTCACATACTTTCTTGTACCTGTTGTTCGAAATTGGATCGCAGCTCCTCCAAGCATATTTTCATTTCTTGCCGCTTCTGAACGCTATCCGCAAGAGCTTTTTCGATCGTCTTCGATTCAAGCATCCGAGCTTCGTTCTCTTGGCGAAGATTATGAATAGATTCATTGTATAAATCTCTCGCCTGTGTGAAAAGACACTGCTGTTCTACGATGGCTTCATTCAGCTTCGCTCTATACGTGCGATATTTTCCATTGAGGGTTTCGGCTTTTTCTTTCGACGACTCGAGATCTTCCCTCAACTGGCCGACTTGTTCAACCAGTTCAGAGTTTTCTTGGCAAATCACAGAATGAGTTTTCTCAGCGGCTTCAAGCCTGCCTTCAAGAGCTTGGCGATCAGCACGTTCTTTGTCGAACCTTTTCTGTGCTTCTTGTAACTTTGCTTGTTGTCGGTGCAGCTCGTTGCGAAGCGAATCAACCTCCGCCTTGGCATGTGCTTTTTCTTCGTCGGCCAGACCAATGCATTCGTTCCAGTAGCGAGCGACTTGATTCATAAGTAACTTCTTCCTCTCGGGATCTGGCTTTGGATTGTGCTTGCTCGTATTGCTTCTCTTTATAGATATGTTGCTGGTCCGGGATCGAGACCGAGACCCATGACTGAAAACTGTGTCATAACCTCCAGGGCTGAGTATGCTTCCTAATTGATCAGTAGCATTGTGTTCGTTTGATTGCCCCAGATGTTTGTAGGCCATTATGCGTTGAGGTCCTTCCAAATCGCCACACGTGCTCGCGGAAGCCGGGCGGCGTTCGTCTGGATAAGGCCTCCCGTCGGTGCCAATCATGATTCTCGTTTGTGGCGACCCTATTTTCATTTGAGCAGGTTCGAAAGATGGGAATTTTCCCTGAGGAGTATTCCGGGGGCTGCTTTGGACAAATAATCCCGATTCTGGCATAGAATACCTGCTGTCTCGGAATGACCCTTTTGAATGCTTGGAAGCAGCGCCATTCGCATCCATGATGGGTACATTTGTCAGCCAGTTGCGATCTGTAGTCTGTTCAAACCCAAATCCTCTATCCATAGTCTTTGACGAGTTCTGGTTGGTGAGAGCTGTCTTAATCGTGCAGAATGTATAAGACCCCCTATTGAGGTTGAGGATGGTCACAAGGACAGCCGAGAAGAAAAAGTAGATCAGTGACGTGGGTCGAGAGAAACCCCGCGGGCGTTGTTAGACCTGGACGTAACTTCCTTCTTTACTGCGAGCAAAGGTTACGGCAGGCGGGCACTTGCGGTCTGTTTTCCATTGCACTTGCCTCCAGTCGGCTAAGAGGTCAACACCACAACAGACTGGAGAAGTGGCCATCATGGCACCTAATAACGTGCAATTTTCTGCATCTACATGGAGTTTACCGGGCTCTGGAGACGACAGTTTCTCCCCGATGTCTCACAGATATTTACTTTGTGGGAAGCCTGGCTCACCGATTTTGGCGTGGCCTTCTACTGGCGACCTACCTACCTACCTCCCTAGGTACGTAGGTAGATAACCTACCTGGTGGGTGCTCGTTAAAATAGCCCAGGTCCCTGATGATTCAACATATCAGCAGCGACCTCGTATGGAGAACCAGTCATGGCATTGAGGGGGGCAGAGCCGGAAGAGTAACGCAACGTCGTCTTATCGCAAAATGTTGCATGCAATTGATTAGTTATGTATATGCAAACTGGACTCTTTTTCATCTTGATAAGCTGCTCTTGCACCTCTGTTTGTGTTCCAAAATACACGCCAAAACTCAAACGCCATATCCTTTTCCAAATGTGAAAACCGATATAAATCCGTGTTTTGTGAACCTTCACAAAGCGGATCATGGACTCGAAAACATACAATTTACCGTTGGCAAAGTCCAGAGGCTAGCACAAAAGAAGCAACCGCAAAATATCGGAAACGGATGCAGCATGTTGGTGAGTATAATGATTATTTTGGGTGGTATTTTGGGTCTCATTTCTTGCCGCGGTTTGTCATTGTCGCATTCATCAGAGGTTTGTGGTTCCTGCAAAATACCCAAGCATCACCGCAAATATTCCATCTTTTAGAAAGCACGACAATGCTTCTTCATCACGAAGGAGCCTGAGTGGACGGTTGTCTGGCGATTGGGTGTGGTGAAGGAAGCTGTTACTGCCATTGTACCGAGACGTATGATATTTCAGACTCTGTAAAGTGCGATATCGGGTTGATCCATATCGGGTTGATCCAAACAAAGAAAGAATCCGGGTCATGGCGACGACGGTCCGCAAACGCCTCGACTTCGTCTCGGAAACCTGGAAAAGTCCATGTGCAAGACAAATATAGAGTCACGTCTCGAAAGACACGGTAGATTGGGGTGATGATTTTTATGGGATACATGATTTGAAGGGTACGGTGATGATGGCATCCGTCGAGATTTTTGGTACAACTGTACATGATTGAATGAACAGAGTGATGGCGACCCTCACATTCGCCTGAATGTGTTGGAGCTAGCACTTCGTCGTCCTGCCTTTGGTTGCGCCCGAGGACGTGGCTCTTGCTCTTGTTGCTCCTTCTTCTTCGACACAGGAACGAATGTCACTTGACGCTCACCACCAGAAGAACCACGCTGTTCCTTGGTGGTACGAACTGACTTTTGTTGTCTTGCGCCCAATGCATTGTCTCGCATCTGTCGACCTTGATTCTGAGTCGATGTAACCCGCATGGTCATGTCACCCGTAGGCGTTTTCGCCGCGCGAATCTCTTCGTCACTGTCGCTTGAATCGTCATCAGAGTCCTTGGCCTGATATCGAGTAGGTGCCTTGGGGTCCACAGGTCGCTCAACTTGGGTGCTGGGATTGAGCAGCTGGAATTCCTTGCTCATTTCGTCCACCCTGAATTCTTCATCCTCGAACAACTGCGCGAATCGATCGTCTCCTAGAACACCAGCATTCGGGTCCACGTTGGCCCTGTTCTCTTGTTTCTTGAGGATCTTGTCGGCTAGTTTCTGATTGACCTTGACCTTCTTGCTGCCGCGGATTCTGCTGGCACGCTCCCTCTCTACCCTGTCCTTGATGCGCTTGATTCTATCCTCCTCCCAGGCGTAGGGATTGACAATCAACTTGGCCTGCTCATATAGTTTAGATGCCACAAAGTATCCGTGCATATATGGCCGTAGAAGATTAGTCTTTCCAATCAAGTGTGCCAAGCTGAGCTGCTTCAGGTCCGGTAATGTCAAGAATTTGTAATTGTCATAAGTTTCAGTATGAACATCTTCAGCCATCTCTTCTACCATACTGTCCAAGAAGGAACACCACTTTGGCGCTGGGCCAAGTTGGGGAATGAAGAATGCATGCTGTTGTTTGCCCTCGTTGGCGGTCAGAAGCATTCCGGTATTCTTGCACCATGCGACATCGTTGATATCCACGACTGGCTCGACTGATGTCCAAGGGTCACCGGTCGATTCGTCCCATAGCTTGATGATTCGCTTGTCTACAGACATTACTTTCTTTTCCTGTGACGACGTTGTCATGTAGAGGAGCTTCTTGACCGGGAAGCCATATCCATGATCCTTCTTCAAGAGAGGTATTGGCCGTCGCAAATCGAATAGTTGAACCATACCGGTCGACGAGCCGGTGGCAAGCGATAAGCCGGATGAGTTGAAGCTCAAAGATGTAACGGCACCATCGTGTCCCGCTAATAACGCGGCTCGGGATTTCGATCTCGGATCCCAGAACTCGACGGTTCCTATCGAAGTTCCAAACGCGAGAAGATTGTGAGTAGTTTCCGCATTGGCGGCAACATTGACACTTCCAACACCGATACCTCCTTGCAATCCACCGCCGGTCAATTGGTCATCACCGCCAACGTCGATTTGATACGACTTCATGAAGCGTCCTTGCTCCAAATTCAGGCGGAAGACTTCGCCCTTGCCCTCGGCATCGAGACCTACGGCGGGCACCAGTGCTTCTGTAGCATGACGGTCGTACAGCACATCACGCCCATACCTGGGGATTCGCACTTCGTAGTGGCAGCCCATCGGAGTATGAAACTCGATCCGCCGGTCATTCTGTAAGTGGAGAGATTTGGAATAATCGGAAGACAGCAAGACGAATGCATGATTCAAGGAATTTGTATGGCGAGCGAAGGAAAGTCCTAATTGCGGCAGGTTATGCACGTGCATCTGAGGCTTATATGTGCCTGTAGACATTACCCAATCTCCATCCTCACTGACTCGAATACAGTTACTAGCCTCCTCGAATTCGAAGTCTTGAAGAAGCTCGACACGATTTTGGTATTCTGGGTCGTTTTTCAGACTTCGCTTCCGTCTGCGAGCGAGCCAATCCGGAAGTGGTCTGGCAGTAGATGCTCCAGATACGGTATATACCGAAACCGTGCCTGGATTGGATAATTTCATGGTGTTTCGTTTCTGCACCGTACGACCTGGCAGGTGGTTCGATTTGTGAAGAATAGGTTACATAGTGAGCGTTTCCCACCTCGCTGCACATAAAATCGCACCAGACGGCAGAAAAAGAGCAGGCGGCGACCAGCGCGGTGTGAAGGGGGGGGGGAAAAAAATGAGAGAGGCCGGACCCACTCTGACCCGCAAGGTGACCGCGGTCCCACAGCTACAGTCGTCAAGTACCTAAGGTACCTAAAGAAGTACTAATGCACTGCTGTCAGGTACCTGGATACTGTCCACTGCTGTGAGTGGTTCTCGGCCGGAGTTGAATGGATGTCGGGTCTTGTTTCTAACAAGGCTCCTTCCTACAAGGTTCCAGTCAGTTGTCGGGTCGGGATGCACTCGACACCTCAGCTTCAACCAGTCCCCTGTACACGCTAAACTCCAGGCTATCAGCTCGTCCTTTGACTGGCCCCAGCTCTGACGAGACCCTCCTTGTCAACGACGTCGTTATTAGGACGGCGAAGGCAACAACTCCACATCACCTCCCTGGAGCTCTGTTTTCTTCCATTCGCCGGATTCAGAGACCGTCTCACAAGTTCATCCTCAACATACCACCGCTGAGTCGACCAGTACGATCATTCAACTGATTTAGCAGCGTTGGCGGCCCTGTATCAAACCTGATACCACCAAGGGGGCGCCATCTGGTCCATCCGGCCTAAGCGTCGTGACAAATCGCGGAGATGGAGCCCGTTAAGCTTCCCACTTCTGGAATCGCATGCTACCACTAGGGAATTTGGGTCGCTTCACAAAAGGATAGGCAGTCAGCTCGGACTCGCAGCGCAGCTGCCGTCCATCACGTCGTCTGTGACGGGAGCTCTTGTCGCCAACGACCCTTCCGTCTCCCGTTAGCCCTCAACTTCAAGCGGCATTGTGCAGCGAGTTGCGACCAACCCTCAAACCATTTAACCGAAATGGATACTGCTGAATATGAAAGCAATATTCTGGCCCTGGTGCGTCAATGGTCGAGCGCACATCATTTGATCATAAGGTTAACCTGTACTACAGAAGAATATCTCGTCAATTTCGTTCCGCGTCTACGAACCTGTCGCTGAGCAATCACACAGCTTCGAATCGATAGCCATAGATATAGAAAGTAGGCTGAGAGAACAAGGTCACATTGTCTACTATGACGCAGGCCGTCGGTGCATCTGGAATTTTAGGGTGCAGGGGATGGACGACAATGGCGACATTAGCAAGCAGGCACTGAATCAACCGCCCGGTTTTCACGATTACTCGCTCGTGCCTGGAGAAGAAGGGCTTCTCGAACCGGCTAGTCTACAAAAGCCAAGAGCATTGATGCAACAACCCGGGCATACTCCAGCCAGTTCAACTTCAAGCGCTTCGGTTCTGGACCAGGCGCAACGACCAGCAACTGTCTCTGCATCGCAAAATGCCCCTTCAGGCTTGCAAGAAAAGGATCAAAACGGACCTGGCCCATCCATTATCGACAAAGGCACCCAAAGCGAAGCAACGTCGTCTAAAATCATCTACGAGAACTTCATGGTGGCTACTCTTCTGACTATATCTACTGCTTTTTCAAAACGCTCGGGCTCGATACCCCTTGACTACCGCACTGTGCTTCTGTCAGAAAATGCCTTGGGAGACGATGGCTCTGGTGATGTCGGTAAACGGGGACCAACAATCGGTACCTTCAAAGCCTACATGACAACTACCGGCCATCTTGTCCTAAGCATGGGCTTCTCCATTTGTCAAGGCTTGAAACCATTTGACCAAGTCTTCAATCAGAACCCCGGAATACCTGGCCAAAAAATCCTGGCCGCTCCGTTTGGACTGATTGCCAGTCATCAGCCACCTCCACCATATGAAGGTGGGACGGCTAGCATGGCCCAGACCCCCAACACCCAAGCCTTAAGTCTTCGAGGAGCTCCTGATATGCATGACTCACTTTGGAGACAAACCTGCTTAAAATTTCTCCAACTTCGCGGCATTGCTCGTTCAAAATTGGCGGATTGCTCATGGACGAACCTGGTTGTATCAAAAACCAAACTCCACGACACGAAAGTGGATGCCAAAAGACTACAGCAAGCAAATTCCACAGTAACGTTTCCGTGGCCAGGACCACTGTGCTTTCGGAAGAAACCCGTCGAAGTTCTCTCTACAAGCCGCATAGGCGATAGCCTCCTCAGTGGGCACGAAGAATGCCATGACCCGCTGGGCAATGCGCAGGCGTGGTTCAGCTCAACTTCTGAGCGTGAGAAAAAAATCTCAAAGAGAAAACAAGAGCGCGCGGCAGCTTCGCAAGAGGCCGTTGTCCGTGATGCTCGATGGTCAAGACCGAGTGCACAATCGCCCTTGACCATTAGACGTCCGAGCATGGCAGCTGCTGGCTTCATGTATCTGACACCTCCTGATGCACTGCAAAACTTGAGCGGAGTGACACCTTCGTTGGATGGTACACTTTCGAGTCCGGGGAATCCTCAATCTGCAGCTGCTGTGCCCGATGCAGATAACAACAACGCAAGCTCCACAAATGTGACGGGACCATTCGAGTCCGCGGCCGATTACCAGGACCCAAAACGACAGAGAGGCGATAGCCAGCTGCTCTCGGACCCAGAACACATGTTTGGCGATATGGGGGCCGATATGTTTGGCGATAACGACATAACAGAAGCCGACTTCAACTTTTTTGATGAGGAACCAGGTGGTATCGATCTTGACGCAACGATGGCTAGCATGGATGACGAAGTTGTGGAAACAAGCATGTCTTCAAATCATCATGGTTCTGCAAAGAGAGATCATCATGGTTCTGCAAAGAGAGAGGCTCTGAGTACCACGGAGCCTCGGAAACAAGATACAGGTCACGACAAGGAGACCATGGTCTTTGCAAAGCCCGAACTTCGACATGCCATAAGTGCACAGAACGAGATTCAAAGAGGACGAGCTAGCAGGCGTATTCCTGTCAAACGAGAGTCGAGCCCTTTTGACCCTCAAACGGTTTTCAAAAAAGTCAAGGCTTCGCTAGGCCCGGCACAAAAGGCTAGTCTCACAAGTCCAGATGGGATTCGCATGACGAAAATATTCGAGAAGATGGATTTTGATCCCATGCTTCCTATGATCAACAAGAAATATGAGCACGGCGGACAGTTCGACTACAGCAAGGATGCCAGCCTCGAGAAACCGAAGCTTGAGCCGAGATATTTACCACCCAAGACAGATTATTCTAAGCGTCACAGCAAGCAGAATCAGAATCGAGGCCCCAAGGATCACGGTCTGCAAACCAGCTTACTTTTCGGCTCATTGACGGGATTCGAACCGCCCATGTCTGGCTCTAGTCCCGCAAAGTTGGACGGTCAACTCTCTGGTGGTGAGCAAAGCGGTCTCGACTCGGACCAAGACGATTCCAGCTGTCTGAGCGACCGCGAGCCATTATCGCCGGGCAAGTCAAGTGTGAAATATGTACCGCTTGATGACGATGCTGCATCGCAGGTCACGTCTTTGAAGGAGCTGGAGGCGCTTGAAGAAGGCGATCACCAGCTTGCCTCGGAGTTGCCCAGGCTTTACAAGCCCGAAACGCCCGAAACACCCTTATCCGCTCTATTTTCAGACCCTGAACCCCTCCACGTGGAGTTATCTTTGAGTGATGAAGATCAGATTCAGGTGGCCCAAATACTGACGGAACAGGCGGCCACCGGAACGTTGCAGCTTTGCACCACCACTGCGGCCGATGTAAAGTCGAGCTCAATTGTGGAAAAAAATCATCAGAACCTCCTCCTTGAGGCAAGGGCATCTTTGCAGCTTCTCCGGGAAGTCGTTGCACCGTTGCTACCTGGCGTAGAAGCTGTCCACTTGAAAGGGTTTCTGGATATTCAGGATATGCCTCTTCAGGGTCAGCCGACGCGGTTTCAGCCCCGCGCAATACCAGGACGGGATGCAAATGCGGAGCAGAAGCGGCCGAGCAATCTTTACCAAATACCCGGTCCGCACCTGGAAGTGCGTCGATCTGAGGCCAAACTTTCGGTCCTGCCTTCGGCTGTAACCTTTTGGGAGAGCCTGGGACTCGCACCTTCGTCTGGAAGCAAGGAAATTCTCTCCGTCTGCGTTTTTCCTGGGTGGAAAGGAATGGTGGATAATGCCAAAACGTTTCTGGGCCGCGTCAAAAGCGTCTACGAGGTATTGAGGCTCGGATCCATGGACAACATGGTTCTCTCACCTGATCTGGATGATGGCATTCTTCCATACGAAGTAGATCGGATTTCGACATCGCCCGACGCCACAATGACGGGGCATGGGTCGGCTCTTGTGAGCAGCATGGAACCATTACGAGGTGCGCTTTTGAACATTGGCGTGTCGGACACCAACGTTGTCGTCTATTTTGTGTATTCGCCAAGCAACCCGGGAACCATTGTGGAGGCATGTGCCGCGTTTCAGAGGTTTTTTGATTCATATCAGAAGGAGTTATCGGCCAAGAAGGAGCCAGTGGCCAACGAACTCGTGCTGCAACTGGTGTCTGCGGACATGGTATCATCGCCCACGTCGGTGGTGGTGACTCCATCCGAGGAACTTGTCAGGCTCTGCATGGAAACGTATGATCGATGCACTCTCTTTGGGGGGCCGATGCCAGCACCAGCGATTCGACTGGAACAGCCCCTGCCTCGCGTTATTGACTTCAAGCTCATCCACACGCCGTCAGCATCATTGATCAGGGAGAACTCGTGCATTCATGTCGCATACGCGCAAACGGTCGATGAACGATGGATCTCGGCGGCGTGGACTGACGATCGCGGGAATCAGCAGGCTACTGCGTCTTATTGCGTGGGACGAAAAGGGAGACCGGCGTCCCGGTCGATGAATGAAGTGGCACATGAAATGTGGGAGACTACATTGGACTTGATCTCGGCGTGGAAGGTACATTGGCGGATCATCATCACGAGATGCGGGCCGATGGACCAACACGAGGTGGACTTCTGGATCGACCTGGCGAGGACAGAAATCAAGGCATCCATCACCATGATCTTGATGACGGTGGACACGAAGCCTTCGCTGCAACTGATACCACCCGTGGCCAAGCTACCGGCGGCGCCGGTGTCATTCTATACAACGCCCGTTTCGACGCCGCAGGCCAACATTGTCTCGCCGGAGCAAAGCGCCACGCCCACGACTCTGGCTCAGGTCACGACGGCGGCGGCGCCGACACCAGGGGGCCTGGAGACGGGTGCCGATGCCGACACGGACGTCATCCTGTCCGACGTGACAGACCAGACATGGGGCGCCGTTGTCGGACACCGACTCAACAACTCGACCAGCGTCCTTGATCTGCACCCAGCATTGGTCAGCGGGTATCTCATCAAGCGCACGGGTGCCAGGGTAGAGGATGCGCCCATGGCGATGGAAGTGAACCTTGTACACACGGATGCGAGCCCCAGATCATATGAGCCCCTCCTTCGAGAGATGCTGAGTTATTTCCGAGGACTAGCCACGCTGTCGCGGGCCAGAGGAGTGGTGGCAAGGGACATGGATGTACGGCCGTGGCATGTGGCGGCGGCGGAAAAGGCAGCGCGGGCCATGTATTTACTCATGTGATTTTTTGTTGTTGTTGTTGTTGTTGTTGTTGTCGTTGTATACAAGCGGAAAGACGTCTTGTTGTCACGTGTGACAAGGGGTCATGACATGCATGGTTATGTAGAGCTATGATTCGAATGAAATGAGCATTGATGGAGTGGACTGGAGCATGGCGTTGGTCGAAGGAAGGCCTCGGGCGTTTTGGTGATGTGTGTGTGTTTGTGTGAGTGTGTGTGAGTGTGTGTGAGTGTGTGTGAGTGTGTGTGAGTGTTTTTTTTTTTTAAGTATTTATTTACTCTTTCTTCTGGATCGTGGTTCCCGTCTCAGGATGGACTGTTTGGACGTAGCAGGCATGTTGAATATCCAATGGAGTGAAATTCCCAAGTGGCAGTCGTTTTTTTGCAGAGCCTGTGGGTCCAACATGGGATGGATTGGATATTCATTGCTTGAATGGCGCCACTTTTATCCGCAACGCGGCATGCACGTGCATCAAGTGACAATCTTGGACAACAACTTGGAGAGTTTCGATTTCAACATTGGTACCAAGTGCCACCATGACCCCTTTGAAAATGCCAGCTCCATCATGACCCATGTGTCGCTCATAGGCCTCCCCGATGAGGTGTTGCTCGACATTTTTGAGTACCTCGACACGAGCAGAGATGTGGCTCGTCTCGGGCAGGCGACGCGGCGGACGCACCGGCTCGTGGAGCAGGACGGCTGGAGGGCGTTTGTGAAGACGCGGTTCCCGTCGTTCGGAGACGTTGGCGCGCACGTGGGGAACGTGTCGTGGAGCTGGGTCGCCGACCGGTACACGTATCTGGATCGGTGCTGGGACAGGCGTGCTGTGCGGTTTGGCTTGTTTCGGATGCGGCGGACGGCGGCGAGGAAGCAGAGACATTGGGGGGGAGGCCCGCCGAGACAGGCCATTGATTTCCATGGCGTGGTTGATGCGAGGTATGTGGTGGGTGAGGACCAGGAGGTGGCCGCCTGGGGGGCGGGCGAGAATCTCCATGTGAGGTGGGCGGCGGCGGGCAGCGGCGGCAGGGGGGGCGAACGATGGCGGAGCGTCCTGGGCCGGGACGGCAACTACGCGGCCGGTACGGGGGATGTGACGGCGTTGAAGGTGATTGAGCGGAGTGGTGCCGGCGCTGCCGGACGCGGGCCCGGCGTCGTGGTGGGAAGAGCCAACGGCCATGTGGAAGTGCTGTCTGCGGCGGACGACCCGTCCTTTGGCCGGCGCACGGCGAGCGTGGTCAAGCTGGACGATGGGCGTGGGGATGGCCGCCAGACGCCCTCTGCGTCTCCGTTTGGCATATCCCCCGGTCGTCTGGCCGTCAACTGCACCGAGTGGCAGCCGGACACGGACACGGTCGCGGCCAGCAGAAGCTCGCATGTCCAGCTGTACAGGTGGCGTGCGTCTGATGACGCAGACGCAGACGCAGACGCAGACGCGGCCTTCGAGCCCCTCGTCTTCCACGACATGTCGGAGAGCCGGCCGCCCAACGAGGAATCCGTCGTCCGCGACATCAAGTTTCTGGACAGGGACCACCTCGCCGTCGCTCTCGGCGGCAGCTCGCAGCCGATCCAGTACGGCACCATCCGTCCCTCGGGCATCGTCTTTGAGCCAGCGGCCCACAACGCACACGTCAGGACGACCGTCTGGGCCCTCCAGCCCGTCGGCCACAAGAACAGCAGAAACCTCGTCCTCTCCTCCTGGCACGACGGCACCTTCCGGCTCCTCGACGCGCGCACCCCCTCGCCCCACGACGCCATCTACCGGGACAACTTCCAGCCGTACCAGGCGGGGGGCCCGCTGCTCGTCTACGGCACGGAGCGCTTCGTCACGGGCAACACGGCGGCGGCGACGGTGCGCTTCTTCGACCTGCGCTTTGACAAGCCCTACTTTCACTCGACGGGCCTGGCGTGCTCGCCGGCGCGGCCGCAGCCGGCTATTCGCTGTTCCCGGGGAAGCGACAAGATGCCGACCGGGCAGCTTCACGAGGGCGTCTGCGTTTCCGGTCGTCCCCAACGCTGTACCTGGCACGCGCTCTCGCGGACAGACGCCTACCGACAGGACGCAACCGTGTGGATTGGCCACGGCGTGACGGAGCGCGTCATGTCCCTCGCCAAGGCGGCGGACACGTCGGACAAGTTCTACGTCGGGCTGCGGGGCGCCATTGCCGAGGCACAGCTCGTGCTGGACGAGGACGTCGACGCCGCCGGTCGGGGGCCGGGCGCGGCGGAAAGACGCTGCCCGGCGGGGTGGCAGTTTTCGAGCGTCACGGAGATGACGGTCGCGGAGACGGGCGTCGGGTTGCGCACGAGCGGTGCGCACGGGGAGCATCTGCAGGCGGGGGGGATGCCCCGGCTGTTTTCTCGCACGGAGAAGGGCGACGGCGACGTTGGGCGTGTGGATGCGCGGGGGGGTCGGAGACGTCTTGATGGGGGGCTGAGGGAGAAGGTGCCCGTACGGGCCGGGGGGGGGGGTAAGACAGACGTAACTATATAGCATGCATGTATCTTCCAGGCATCGTCCCTGGTCGGCAGCAAGAGAAAGCAGGTGCAGTACACAAAGTCGACATGACTTTGCTCTTTCTACAGAGGTGGCCAACATGGCTGCTCTCGAGTCCATCATGATCCAACAACATGGCTGCTCTCGGGTCCATCATGATCCAACAACATGTCTGCTCTCGACTCCAACATGCCATGTAAAAAAGGGACATGTGCGACATCGTCCACGTCTTGTGCTCATTTGCAAAAGTAAGGAAACGCAACCGGCCCCCCCCCCCCCCCCTCTACAGCTTCGCCTCCCCCTTGAAAAGCGCCAGCCGGTGCCTAAAAGCCTCGTCAGCCTCGCGCTCGATGCGGCGCAGCAGCACCTCGCACGTCGGCACATCGTGTATAAGGCCCATGACGGGGCCGGCCGACCACACGCCGTGCTCGGGATCCCCGTGGACAAAAACCTCGCGGCCGCGCCGCCCGCTCACCAGATGGGCCACCTCGGAAAAATCTCCCGTGGGGCTCTCGCGCTCGATGCGCAGGGCCTCGAGCGCGACCTTGTTCTTGTACAGGCGGCTCGTGTTGCGCCACCGCCTCAGCAGCAGGGTGGTGTCGGTCTCGTCGGCGCGGACGATGGCGTCCTTGATGTTGGCGTGCACGGGGGCCTCGACGGTGGCGAGGAAGCGCGTGCCCATGTTGACGCCGGCGGCGCCGAGCATCAGCGCGGCGGCGAGGCCGTACCCGTCGGCGAAGCCGCCGCTGGCGATGAAGGGCGTGCCCGTCTCGCCGAGGACCTGGCGCGCGCGGTTCAGCAGCACGAGGTTCGGGATGTCGCTCTCGCCGACGTGGCCGGCGCAGTCGAGGCCGTCGACGGAGAGGAAGTCGGCGCCGAGCCTGGCCGCGCTGCGGGCGTGGCGCACCGTCGTGCACTTGTGGAGGACGACGACGCCGGCGCGCTTGAGCTGCCTGATGATGGGCCCGGGCGAGTTGCCGGCCGTCTCGACGACGGTGACGCCCTCGTCGACGATGGCCCGCGCGTAGGCGCCGTAGTCGGGCGGGGCCATGGACGGGAGCAGCGTCATGTTGACGCCGAAGGGGTGCGGCGTGAGGGTGCGGCAGCGGCGGATCTCGTCGCGGAGGGCCTCGGGCGAGGGGTAGATGAGGGCGGTGATGATGCCGAGGCCGCCGGCGTTGGAGACGGCGGCGGCGAGGTCCGCGGTGCCGACGTGCATCATGCCGCCCTGGACGACGGGGACTGTCACGCGTCGTCGGGCGTCAGCATGGCATGGCGCCGCGTCTGCTCCGTCTCGGGCACGCGTTCTGTGGTTGGGGACGTACCGCGGATGCCCAGCGCCTTGGTCAGTTCCGTGACAATCGGCATGACGGCGGTTGGTGGCGGGGACGAGCGGGCGGATCCGGGGGCGCGACAGGAGCGAGGCGAAAACCACAGACGAGCTCTGTGTATCTCTGGCTGTCCCGACAAAGGCGGGATCCCGAAGCAATCGATGTCGGAATGGGCGAGGCGATGCGGTGTGATCTTATGCAGGTGGACCGACCGGTCGAGCCGGCCGTTGCCGAGGTCCATGGTCGTGTCGACAGCCGCTTGCCCGGTCGCGGAATCACGTGGAGCGTGCGCGCACACATGGGGCCGCCGCGTTCCAACGCCACAAGCACATGCTGCTCCGCCTCAACAAGGCCTCCAGCCACACCACACTCGTCGATGCCAGATGCCCCCCCCCCCCGCCGGTGACGCCATGTCCACGACGTACGTCCGCCACCTCCTCGTTCCAAGCACGCACAACAGGCCAACAAAACCCATGATGCCGCCAACGGGTCCATGTGATGAGATGAACATGCCCGCCCTCGGCCTCGCCCGCGACGGCTTCGTCATCATCCGCGGCCTCCTCCCCCCGACCTCCTCGCCGCCCTCCGCACCGCCAGCCTCGAGGCCGCGCACCTCGCCCGGTCGGGCCGCTGGCCGCACGTCCGCACCGTCGGCAAGCAGTTCCCGCCGTGGCCGTCGCCCGTCCCCGGGTCGGGCCCCCCCGCCGGCATCTGGGGCGTCCAGCACCTCATGCACCCGTCGCTGCCGGGCCACGACCTCTTCACCCGGCTGTACTTTTCCGAGGCCATCCTCGGCATCGTGCGGGACCTCCTGCGGTGCGAGGACGGGGACCTCGTCATGGAGCTCCTCAACATGCTGGCGCGGCCGGAGCGCGACTTCGCCCTCGGGTGGCACCGCGACGACGTCCCCGCGGGGGCTTCCCCCGAGGAGGAGCGCGCGCGGTGCCGGGGCGGGCGCGCGGCCTCGCACGCGCAGTACAACCTCGCGCTGTGGGAGGACCGCTCGCTCGTCGTCGTCCCGGGGTCGCATTCGCGCGCGAGGACCGAAGCGGAGCGGTGCGCGGACCCGATGGCGGGGGACATGCCCGGCGCTGTGGTCGTCGAGCTGGGACCGGGGGACATGGTCTTTTACGACGGCAACATCCTGCACCGGGGCGTGTATGACCGTCGGAGGGAGCGCGCCACGCTGCACGGGTCGGTCGGGCACGCGGCGGGGGGGGTGGTCCGGGCGAGGAACGTGTTGCAGCACGGCGTGGGGGCCTACGTCGCTTCCCTGGACTTGACGCGCTCCGGCATGGGGGAGGCGGAGAGGGAGAGGGCCGAGGGGATGCGGGCGCGGTTGGTGAGGATGGGGGAGGAGATGGGGGGGCGCACGGTCGGGTACTCGCTCGAGGGGTAGGCGGTCGGGGAGGGTGTGAGAACATGGGCGAGAATGAAATCTCGTCAAGGCAGTATGCCGAGGGATATTGGAACGGCCATGATCCACGCGGCTCTCGTCCAACATGGAAGAAGAGGTCCGCCGGAGGCGGCAGCTCGCCGCAGGCGGCCCCCGGCAGGGCCCCCGGAGGGATATCCAGAAGATGGCATTATTGACAGGACTGTGTAATAAAAAGGGAGTCTACTTAAGGCAGTAGCTTACTATAGGCGGCCCCCGGCAGGGCCCCCGGAGGGATATCCAGAAGACGGCATTACTGACAGGACTGTATCATGGAAGGGGAGTCCGCCCGAGGCATCTTTCAACGGGGCATCATCCATGCGGCTCCTGGATAAAACGGCAGGGCGTTTCCGCCCGAGCGACACGTGCGTCCACAAGGCCGACGGGCTCGGGCATCCACAAGCATCTCGTCTGGCACGCAACCACGCACGGCACGGCAGAGCAAAGGGAACATGAAATGTCTGATCCGCCACCATGGCCGACGCTCCACAGGCCAGCTCTGCAGCAAGAAAGAGACGGGTCAAAGAAAGATGGGAGACGACCCGTCCTACCCAAAACGCTGCCGCGCCAACTCCCTCAACATGCCCACCGTCCCCTCCTCCCTCTCGCGCCACGCCCTCCTTCGGTGCTCCATCTCCTCCATCTTGGCCCTTTCAAAGGCCTCCCGCCGCAGCTGCCTCTCCGACTTCCTCGCCCTGTCCCTCTCCCGCATGCGCTTGTGCTCGTCGACGCCGTCCCCGCCCCCCATGAGCTGCGCGTCGCCCTCGGCGTCGTCCTCCCCGCCGGGGCTCCGCTCGCGAAACCGCCGCATCGCCTCGCCCGCCTCCTTCTTCCTCTCCAGCCTGCGCTCGCGGGTGCCGGGCTCGGCCCGTGGCGCGAGCGCCTCGAGGGCCTCGCGCTGCAGGGCGCGGTCCTTTCTGCGCGCCAGCCGGAGCTGCTCCCTCTGCGCCTCGCGCTGCTCCCGCGCGAGGTCGTCCCGCAGGGCGAGGTCCTGCGTCGTGGCCGACCGCGCGCCCTTGCGCACCCGTGGCTTGTCCGCGTCTGGCCCGGGGGGGGCGGGGCCGTGGTCGTCCTCTTCGCCGTCTGTTGCCGTGCCCGGGGAGGCCGCCGGCTGATCTGACTCTCGGGCGGGGGACGCGCGAGGACCACCACCGTCGTTGTCCCCTTCCTGTCTCTGTGCTCCGTTTCCATGGCCGCCGCTGCCGCCGCTGCCGAATGGCCCCGCCCGGGGCCCCTCCAACGCCTCAAACTCCGAGGCACACCGCTCATACATGTCGGGGTCGTACCAGCCCTCGGCCAGCTCCCCGCGGTTCCACTTCCCGGCGAAGCTCTTCCACCGCCCGCGCGCCTCCCGCTCGTCCATGGCCCACAGGTCCTTTTGCTTCTGCAGGTCGAGGTAGTACGCGAACAGCGGCTCGAGCGTCGGGTAGTCGGCCTTGGTGATGCGCCGGGCCGAGAAGGGCAGCGCGACAACGGCCGGACTCGCCTTCTCGCGCGGCTTGTCCCTATGGTGGTGGTGGTGGCCGTCATGGGGGCTTCGACGCGCCTGGCTCTGCCTTTGCTGTGCCACCGAGGATGGACTTTTCCGATGACGCGTCGCCGTAGCGCCGCCGCCGTGCTGCTGCCACGGCACGGGTGATGGTGACCGGGTGCGCCGTCGCCTGTGCCTGGCCTCTCTCTCCCGCGAGTAGCTCCGGCCTTGTCCCGCCACCCGCGACGGGCTCTTTCGATGACGCGTCGCAGCGCTGCTGCCACCGTGCTGTTGTTTTGGCAAAGGGGAGCGTGATCGTGATCGTGATGGACTGTGTCGTCGTCCATCCCTGCCGTCTCTGTCCCGCGCCTGCCTCTGCCTTTCTCCCGCCGCCGGCGACAGACTTTTGCCGCGACGCCCCGCCTTGCTGCGGCCTACAGCCGAGCGTGACCTCGTACGTCTATGCACGTCGTCTCTGTCTCTGTCCGCGCGGCTGTCGCGCCGGTGCCGAGCCCGATGCGCACCCTCTTGGTCGCCCGGCGGCGGCATCCTGCGTCACGGGGTGCGGGTTGAGGCCGCCAGCACTCGATTTCTCGCTTGCTTCGTTTGCTGTGTGCTGCTGCTGCTGGCCAACAGACTGGTCTTTTCCTCGCAATCGAGTGGGGAGAGGGAGGCGGGTACGGAGTATGTGAGGCGAGAGATGAGAGGTTATCCATCAATTGTATCGTCAAGTTTCTCGAGACATCCATTGGTCCATCCAGAGGCCCCATTTTTCGGCCCGACCTCCCTGCCCTGGCAGGTACCTAGGTACCTAACATCCCTCCGAGGGCCCGGCCGTCTCCCCCTTGTCATACAAGAGCCGTATAAATGATCCCGTCTTCTGAATATCCCTCCGGGGGCCCTGCCGGGGGCCGCCTGCGGCGAGCTGCCGCCTCCGGCGGACTCCCCTTCTATTATATAGTCATATAAATGATCCCGTCTT
>AFQZ01000736.1:0-25981 GCA_000222935.2 Aciculosporium take MAFF-241224 | reverse complement strand
TTTCTCTCTTCTGGTTTCTGGATGGAATGGGAGGCTGGGCAGGGTAGGAGGTGGGAAAATAAAGGGAGGGGGTAGTAAGGACGAGGGGAGAATAGAAATAGATATATAAGTAGGGAAAAAAGAAAAAAGGAAAGAAAAGGGGCGAGGACAAAAAGTACAAGGGTGGCAAAAGAGGATAGGTGAGCAGAGCAGAGCACACGCACTGTTATGGCTCAAGGCCGTAAACTTGATGTCAAACACGCCGCTCTCATCCTCCCTCACGCGGCCAACACTGACGGTATACCCGTTTCCCAGATCCCGGTCGAGCCTCGGCTGCGGGCGGTCGTCCTCGTCAAACACCTTGATGGGCGGGTCCGGCGCAGACGGACAGCCCAAGGTCTGGGCCTCGCAGACGTAGGCCCTCATGGCGGCCTTGCACGCCTCGGCCGAGGGCGCCGGCCGGCGCGCGAACCGCAGGCTCACGCAGGCGGTGTGGCCGTCGAGGACCGGCACGCGGTTGCACGTCGCCGAGACGCGCAGGCCGCGCTGCTCGACAAAGGCGGTGCGGGACTCGTCGACGCCGCCCAGGATCTTGCGCGCCTCCGTCTCGAGCTTGTCCTCCTCGCCGGCGATGAAGGGCACCACGTTGTCGAGCACGTCCATCGAGGACACGCCCGGGTAGCCGGCGCCCGAGACGGCCTGCAGGGTGACGACGCTGACGGCGGCGACGGGCCCGAGCGCGGCCTGGAGGGCGGCGAGCGGGGCGACGAGGCCGACGACGGCGCAGTTGGAGTTGCAGACCAGGAAGCCGCGCGGGAGCTTGTTGGTCAGGCGCTGGTGCGGGACGAGGTCCAGGTGGGGGAGGTTGACGGTCGGGACCACGAGCGGCACGAGGGGGTCGCGCCGGTGGTTCTTGGCGTTGGAGAAGACGGGGAGGTCGGCGCGGAGGAAGTCTTGTTCTTTTTGTTGGGACGGGCGTCAGCGGACTTGTCTGCGGACTCGTCTGCGGGAAGGAAGCGCTGCTCCGAGCCGAGCCTCTCTCTCTGCCTTGCCCTTACCAATCTCCCCTGCCACATCAGGGTCCAGGCCCGAGAAGACCAGGTCGCAGTCCTGGAACTCGCCCGCGCGGCACTCCCGCACGACGAGCTCCGCGGGGGCGGCGCTCATCGGCGAGGCCTGCTTCCACCGGACGGCGTCCTTGTACTTTTTGCCGGCCGAGCGGGACGAGGCCCCGAGGGCGTGGAGCTGCAGCGAGGGGTGGTGCGCGAGGAGGAGGACGAAGCGCTGGCCTACCGAGCCGGTGGCTCCGAGGACGCCTGCGTGGAAGAGAGGGGGGGGGCATGTGTTAGAACTTTGCGGGCCTTTTTCTGCGTCCATGGGGCTTGCTTGTGAGGGGGGATGGGAGGTGGATGGATGGATGGATGGATGGATGGATGGATGCTCGTCGACGTATTTATTGATGAGGCGAGACGGGGGCGGCAGGCAATGGCAATGGCCGACGAACCGCATTTCTTGCGAGGAAACGGAGGGGCCATTTGGGTGGGATGCTTCCGACGCGCAGCAAGCAGATCGGACCTGGGACGATTGACCGTGTCGCTGTCGTCTCGTCTCGTCTCGTCTTCAAGGAAAACCATCGAGCTCGGTGCGTCAGATGGAAGTTGTGTTGGTTGGGCGCAGATGGAATCGGGTGGGTTTCCAACTGGGACCGACCCCGCCCCGCCACCTTTTCGTGTCCCCGCCATCGGGGCTTACCCTGAGCTGAGCTGAGCTGAGCTGTCGTAACAGGATGCGTCAAGACAACCCACGTCCAGTTGTCACGGGGGCCGAGACACAAATTCAATATGCATGTATATATAGTAAACCAGACGTTCCACCCCATGTCCGCTCTCCATCTATGTGTCCGAATAGCCCCAACGCCCCATGATGCCGATATATACCTGATGATGTGTCGATGAGCACACGTGTGGAGAAGAAGAAGAAAAGCAAATGGAATCATGCAGTCGATGGCTTGCGGCCCGCTACTGGCTATAGGAGACACGGCGAGCATCATCGCCGTAGACGCGAAACTGCACGAAAATGGCCGCGTCTTCCACCATGGTGCCCAGAGAGCCGAGGAGCCAAGGCAGCGCGTTGAGCAGGTAGTTTTTTTGCTGCGAGTACGCAATCAGACTGAGTCCATACGTCAAGTTGCCCGTGAGGGAAAGCATGAAGAAGAGAAGGGAGAGGCCTGGCCGACATGCTGCGTGTCAGCGGAATGCAAAACACGTAGATGCCCGGAGCATACAATACCTTCGCACGACTTTTCCCGGTGATTCTTGATGATTTGGGGTAGTCTCGCGCTGCAAAACAAATCATCAGTCACCTCTGTTCTTCCTCGGGCCATTGTCCATACAAAACACGGCAGAAATGGTCTGCTTGCAAACTTCCGCACACACACCACTCACCACAGATAAAGTAACGCGCTCGTGTAACCAAGAGCCAAGCCCAGCTTGGCTTTCAAGTCGGTCGCATCAGGAGGAGGCACAGCGGGCCCGTCGTCGGGAACGCCCTCGTCACCGTTCCACGCGCCAGCCTTGTACGAAACGAACCAGCCCACGAACCCGACAAGATAGACGGCCATCAAGCCGAGCATGTTGTTGAGCCAGGGTCGGCGTTCGCGCGTCTCATCTTCTCCCGTCACTACCTTCCGGATAGGCTCCAGAGCCGACTCGCGGTGAATGTCGTGTCGGATGCGCGACCCAGGGAGGTCAGTTGAGCTTCGTCGTCGTCGTCGTCCAAGGAGAGGGGAGCCTTCGCAGCTGCTTTCGGCGACGAGGAGTGGTTCCCTGTGCGCCTGGGCAGAGGCCCGCCGACGCGCCGCCTCTGCCTTGTAGTAGCCCGTCTGGGCAATAAGAACGGTGTCGAGAAAGCAGAAATATAGAGCCAGCGCAACGGCACTGGGGGCCAACTTGGTAAACAGCGCGCCTGTTTCAAAACAACCAACGTTGGCTCAGGCTCTTCTTTTGCAGGAGAGGCAGCATAACGACGTACCAATCAAGTTGCATACATCGCCAAGCAGCCACACGACGAGAAAAGCCAGACTCAGGCCATCGGCACTTTGCGCCTTGTAATTGGCGATTAATTGAGGGAGCTGCAGAAATCAAACACAGTCAGTCGGCCACGGTCAATCAACGAACATGACGAGCCTAGTCATGGGCATGTTCCAGGCGCAGCGAGCGACATGTGAAACTTTACCATCAGACATATCCAAGCTGTTAGGCTAACGCTGCCAAAAATACCAGAAAGGGCCTGTCTCGGGGACATGGCTTGGCCCATGGCAGCAAATGCCGCTGGCGCAAAGAAAGCCATCAGGCTTCAATTCCAGTTGGAAAAAGGAAAACGACACACAAGCAGGCGACCCCGGACCAGGTTCAACGAGGTGGACTGGACGTCAAGAATGTAGCAAAGCGTAATGGCATAGCAAGAGGAGCCAGTTGTGCATCAAGACCACTGCGATACGGCGACCCAGGCCCAGTTGAGCAGAGGATGTGGTACCCGTCGTGGAAAGTTGGCGCCGAAAACAGCCCAGGCGATCAACTTGATAGCTTAGCAGGGCAAGACGAAGATGAGCGTGTGTGTGCGTGCGTGTGTGTGTGTGCGTGTGTGTGTGTGCGTGTGTGTGTGTGCGTGCGTGTGTGTGCGTGCGTGCGTGTGCGTGTGGTGTGTGGTGACAGCGTCTCAGCGTGAGCGTGAAGCGTGAGGATGGTCGCCTTGGCGTCAGGCGATGGATTTTCTTATCGACGGGGTCTGGTATCTGGCGTCCAAGTTTTTGACGAATCCTCGAGCCGTGATTGGCTCCCTGCGTATCGGCGTCATCCGGCCTCGGGCGTATGACACACGAACCAGTGACCACCGCACTACGCAAGCGCGCACGGGGCTGGCAGGAAAGAGGCAGGCGTGCATAGACCAAAGGGCAGGGGAGCATCGCTCCTGCACAAGTCACAGACATGACACGGTCTGCTCTTACTTGCAACCAGACGCGGCAAAGGCCATCAATGAAAAGGGTCGTTGCTATCGCCGTGGGAATGGGCAACATGATGCATCCGCGTCAGGGCTGCATGGGAGGGCTTTTGCTGCCAAAGCGCATGATGCCGCCGTCCTGCGTGCAGATAAGATAGGAGACGGGAGACATGAGACGTGAGACATGCGATGAGGGTGCCAACGACTCGGAATGTCTGTCACGTCACTGTCCTCCACCTTCCTGCACGGCTGGGTAGTATTGGTGGCGGGTATTGGTGGAATGGGTGGAATGGGTGGGATTGGTGGGATTGGTGGGATTGGTGGGTGGGATTGGTGGACGCATGGGAAGTCACCCACCATACAGCGGCGGGCCGCTCATCCCATGTGACCTAGGCAGTACTGTGGCCACAACACCATAATCTGCATCGTACCTCCCTTTTCCCCTTGATAGAAGATCGAGACCGATTGACCAAGCTACCCCCCCTTGGTGCTGCAGCATTCTTTACCCTGTGATCCTCCCAACAGCCGGCCTAGAAAGATGACAGCTGAAGCTGGGGGCAGCTGACAGCTTGATGTCACCATCCCTCCCGCTCATATAGTATGTGTGTACTAATGTAGACTGATGTAGACTAATGTAGACTGATGTAGACTAATGTAGACTAATGTAGACTGATGTAGACTAATGTAGACTAATGTAGACTGATGTAGACTGATGTAGTGGGCACTCCCAAGATGGCGGAGACAACCTTATGTACCCAGTGGCAGACCACATGAACATGGCAGGGCCTGTGATGAGATTCCCCTGATCTGACTTGCGCCATCTTCATTTGCCATCCACTTCCGATTAGCTGCGCCATGCAATTCCCTCCCTATCCCTTGGCCAACCCAATTGTTCAACTGGCGGTCGGTGCGTGTTCGCCGTCCATTGTCAAAAATGACCTTCTTCTCGCCCTTCTTCAGCGCTCATCCTACTGCTTCATCCTCATCCCGCTCAACACCGTCAACAGCATGAAGATTTCCTGCGCTGCGCTGGCCCTTGGCCTTTCCTCGGCACCTCTTGCTACTGCTTGGGGATGTACGTTTCCATGGACTCCACGGCCGTCTTGCACGTATGCATGCTGACCATGACACCCCCTTCACGGCAGCACTGGGACACATCACCACAGCCTATCTGGCCAGCTATTTCGTCGCCAACACGACCGAGGTCTTCTTCAAGCAACTGCTGCGCAGCGACGACGACGATTACCTGGCAAAAGTAGCCTCGTGGGCAGATTCCATTCGCTACACGAAATGGGGCAGGTTTACCAAGAACTTTCACTTCATCGATGCGCACGACAGCCCGCCTCACGCGTGCAATGTCGACTTTGACCGTGATTGCAAGGAGGATGGCTGCGTCATCTCCGCCTTGGCCAACTACACCCACCAATCCCTCGATTCGTCTCTGCCCGCCTGGCGTCGCGCCCAGGCGGCCAAGTTCGTTGTCCACTTCGTCGGTGACGTGCATCAGCCCTTGCACAACGAAGATGTCGCTCTGGGAGGAAACAGAATCCACGTCTTGTGGGACGGCAAGTCGTTCAATCTGCATCATGTCTGGGACAGTTCCATCGCCGAAAAATGGATTGGTGGCCTGCGCGGCAAGCCGTACCCTTTGGCCGAGAAGTGGGCCAAGCAGCTGGCTGATGAGATTGAGAATGGCAAGTTTGCCGCGGAGCGAGAGCCATGGTTGAAGGACCTTGATTTTGAGGATGCTACCCAGACGGCCATGGCCTGGTCGAGAGAAGCGAACGCCCTTGTGTGCACTCACGGTAGGTGGCGCGAGTTCCGGCAAGCACCCGATTTCCCTGCATTCGTCTCTCGTTCATGGAGCTTCGGGCCCAATCCTGACATTCAAAAACAGTGCTCCCCGAAGGAGCGGCGGCTATCGAGAACCAGGAACTTGGCCGTGACTACTTCGAGAAAGCCGGCCCCGTCATCGAAATCCAAGTTGCGCGTGCGGGGCTACGGATGGCGGCTTGGTTGGACAAGATCGCCGAGGGGTACAACGCTGCCAAGGCGGGAGAACTGGGTGACCTTGAGTTGTAGAGCGCAGTCACGAGTCAATGACAAGCATTCTGATTCCCGTCGACAAGTTTCAACCAGCAGGAAATCCACTTGTTGTTCATCAAGGCCCAACAGCTGTTTTCCATCCACAGACATGGGACGGAGCGAGGGCCAGGTCGGAAACAGGCCCTCCTCTGTCAGGCATTGGCATATAGCCAGATATGGTCGGCTACACGTGATTGTACATTGTCCTGTGTGTGAGGCAAGCTTGATAGATCATGGCCGCCATCGACTCGTACAAGTTTCCCAGGCCACATTCAGCACTTTCGACGCGAACCATGGCCGTCTGGCTCGTCATCCACTGACCAGAATGTGTCGCGGCTCACCAGTGTGCTTGTATGTCAGCAGCCGCCCCTATGACCTATGAGGGCCGGACATCAGACTCGGTGAGAATACCTCCATTTGATGAAACCCCTGTTGGGGGAAAATAGACGTCGAAAACCACCCACGAACGGGCGCAAATGGGGCGAATGTTATTCAAAGTCATCCGTCTGAGGCTTGATTCAAGGAGGAGAAGAGGCGAAAGGATGACTGCCTTGGGGGGGGGGGGCGCACAGGCGGCTCGTCATTGGTGGAAGTTGTCGGGATTTTGGCGCCTTGGTTCGGGAAGGAGCTGCTGCGCTGCCGTCAGTCACCCTTGACCCCGACTCACGCCCAGAGCCGCAACTTTTTCAACGTCAATTTTCTGTTTTCGAGTCGTCTTCGCTACTCCAAGCAAGTACAAGCAGCTGTGTTGCGTCTCCAGATCTTGAATCTGCCTGAGTTGGCTTGGATGTGCAGCGACTCTTGAGCAGCGGTTTCCACGCCTCCTTTGTGTTTTCCTTTTCCTTTTCCTTTTCTCCCCCTTTTCTTTTCAAGGAGGGCTTGCGTTAACGAGCAGGTTGGTGACACAGTCACCGGAAGCAGCTACCAGCTAGTCGTCGTGAATGGATGCCCGCGTTGTACAAGCATCATGGCTGTGGCGCCATGGCTGTCGCGTCTAACGCCCGTCCCGCCTACGCAAATGGAAGCCTGGTCACACACAATTCGCTTCATCTTGGCCGGCTCCTGGTTCTGATATAATCTCTCTTTGTCGCTGTCTCGTCTCATTCTTTCCTACACGCCAATATATAAATCCGACTCAATCACCGTGGAAACCTATCAGAATCTGGTTCCTGATCAGGAGTACACAATTGGCTCTGAGCGTGCCAAAAACGCCACGCCGTTTCGAGAACGGAGCTATTCCATCTCATGATTATTTCCCGTCTCATGTCCGAAACGCCCGTCTGCCTTTTCGACTCGAATATCCTGGCATTATTCCTAGCATATTGCTCCGCGGCATCCCCGCGTCTTGCGTCCGATCTTTTCTCGATTCCTTGTCTAGCATTCTTTGACCGGCCTGATCGTTCTCCGAGTTTTTCCACGTTGTTCTCAGTTCGCCTCGAGCGGTTTCCATACTCTATTTCATTCTTGACGCCTCGTCCACACCCTCCGCTTGTCTTCTGTTCTTCAACGTTTGGTCTGGAACCACCAAGTCTTTGTTGTCGCTCTCTAGACTCTTCTCCTATGGAAAAAAGGAAAAAGGAAAACAGAACAAGATACGAACAAACGCCCTTTTGTACCAAGTTTTGAAAATCACATTCGACATGCATACCAAGATTCTGTTCGTGGCCATCGTGGGGCTATCAACCGCAGTCAAGGCGGCCGGAGCCTCGTTTCGATCACCCATTGTTGGGGCTCTAGAGCGTCGTCAGCAGCGAGGGGCCCAGGGTGGAAAAAGTTCGGGCGGGCAAGGCAGTGGTAACAATGGGGGAAACCAAGGCGGAAACCAAGGAGGTAACGGTGGCGATGATGGTGACCTTGCACTTAGCCCCGATCTTGTCCAGACTGCTTCTCAAGACGACGGCAACAATCCTGGAGCGGATGGCCAAGCCGCATCTGCCACGTGAGTCATGCTCTCAAACGCTTGAGCTTTTGGACGGCTCGGCTGTAGAGGAAACCTAACAAGGAAGCATAGGTCTACCAACAACTTTATAAATTTCTGCAAAGGCAAAACTTTGACCAACGGCAAGCAGATCAAGCAGGGATCCTGCAACGGCATTCGTTAGTCTACACCAACACAAACGGTTTGGCATCATGTTTATTGACCAACCGTTTGCAGCTATGGGAAATATCCCTGCCTCTGACAGGATGGTTTCGAGCGTCTTCGTCAACCCCCAGAACGGAGCCAATCTTGCAGCCAACCAGGACTTTACGATTCAGGTGCAAATGATCAACTTCAAGCCTGGTTCGTTCACCAACGCTACATCGAACTATTACTCTGCGCCACAAGATCTTGATGCCCAAGGCAATATCATGGGCCACACACATGTCACTATTCAGGATACGGGCGAGGGCCTGAACCCGAAAACTCCCCTCGACCCGACGCGATTTGTTTTTTTCAAGGGTATCAATGATGCTGGAAACAACCGAGGACTACTTTCCGCCCATGTTACCGGTGGTCTTCCCGCCGGCAACTATCGTCTCTGTAGCATGTCTGCGGCATCGAACCACCAACCGGTCATGATGCCAGTTGCGCAGCGAGGCGCCCAGGATGACTGCGTTCGGTTCACAGTGGGCGGGAGTGGCGGCAACGGCGGCAATGGGAATGTTACTGGAGATGATGGCGGCCGAGGTCAAGGTGCTCCGCAAGGTGCTCCGCAGGGAGGCCGACAAGGAGGCCGCCAAGGAGGCCAGCCAGGCGCTGGTGCTGAAAACAATGCTCAGCTTCCCGGGACTGAAGGAGGCAAGCAGGGCGAAGTCCAGAATGGCAATCAAAGGGGTGGACAAGCAGATGTCCAAGACGGTGGCCAGACCGGAGGCCAACAAGGCGGCCAGACTGGAGGTCAACGCACTGGGCGGCAAGGCGGCCAGCAAGCAGCTACGCAGAGCGAAGGTGCCAGTGCCAGCAGTGCTGACGACGCTGCAGCCGGAGACAATGAAGCTTCCGTTCAAAAATACGTCAAATAATAACCCTAATGCTAATACAGGCGAGCAGAGGAGCAGAGGAGGAGCGCAAGAGTCTGCGAACTCCTAGGTCGTCGACAGCAGATGATGGACGGGCTTTCAGGCAAGGTCTTTGGTGGCACTCACCCTCTTCATGGTCAACCTGGTGGCGAAAAACGTGTTCCTTTTTCAGGGGGAGCACTGACTACGGGAACATTAAAGTATTGTTTGATCGGGATCAGCTGTGGGTATCTGCGTCCGCTGCCTCCCGCTTCTCACTTTGCTGGCTTAGCTATCGGAAGTAATTGTATGCCACGCGTTACACACCCTCGGCGACTACTTTGGTGGTTTTTTTTAAACCTCGAGATGGCATGGGGAGGTTCCGACCGTGGACAAACAATGAGCGAAATGGGTGCTGGTTCAAATGACGGAAGAGCTTCTCGGATATGGATATACACTTGGGGCCTTGTGTAGCATATTTTGTAGCCATGCATTTGTCTTGACAATTGCCGCAATTTCTTTACGTACGGACCATGATGGCTTAGGTCACAGCCGATATTCCCATGCTAACTTCCATTACGGTAGGAAAAGGTGAACGGCCTCTCTCCGGAGAGGTAAAAGTTTGAAGGTCTGTACAGTCATCAGGATCAGCTGGGTGCAGGATATCAGCCGCGTCGGACGTCAATTGCGTTAAAGAGGAGAAATTGCTGCCGTGCTTGCAGGGGGGATACAACTGCGCCCGTTTTGCTCTTTCGAGGCAACATGGCCTCTCTGCGGAAAGGTGACAGCTTAAACGTCTGTAAAAATCATCAAGATCAACTGAGTGCAGAATATCAACCACGTCGGATGTCAATTGCGTTGGAAAGGAGAAATTGCTGCCCTGATTGCAGGAGGAATACGAACACGAATGCGCCCGTTCTTCCCCCCTTTTTGCTTTCTTTCTTTCTTTCTTTCTTTCCTTCTTTCCTTCTTTCCTTCTTTTTCTTCTTCTTTTTCCTTCCTTCTTTTTCTTTTTCCTTCTTTCTTTCCTTCCTTCCTTCTTCTTCTCCCCCTTTTTTTTAATCGCCCCCAAGGCTCTACCCCGACTCTGCTTCGTCGCAAAAGAAGATGATGGATCAAGTCATCATCGGTCTGTCAAGGCGAGCCAAGTCGTCGGTTGGAAGCCTGAGGAGGGCCTGCTTAGCTGGTTTCTTTCTGCCCCCGTGCATCCCCAATTCGCATTGTTCTGCGCGGCAGAGATGAGACGGAGCATTGAGCAAGTCGAGGCTTTTCGCTGGCAAAATAGCGTCCAGGGTAGCAAATAATCCGCTTTGAATCTTACGCTTGGAGATGGACATGCATGATGCGTCCGTCAGGCAAGGAGAATAGGCAACGTCGTCTATCAGCCTGGCAGTCAGTCTACCTCGCACCATGCATGGCCGGTCTCCATCGTGGAGAGTGGACGGCCTTGCTTTTTTCTCCCCCTTCCTCTGAGGTGGAAACGGCTCGGGGGAAGAGTCTGAATCACGCAACGACGCCATTTTCTTGGTCGCACGCGTCTGCGTCTGCACATGGCCTTGATCTGTGCATCCATGCTTTCTGCAAGTCACAGACCCGCGTCTATGCACAGAGACATTTTGCTAAACGCCACCCCAACAGGCAAGCCGACAAGCAGCAGGACAGAAGCAAGTCATGTACCAAAGGAACCCCCCCCCCCCTCCCACCCGCTTCCCACGAGAAACGAGCATCGTTCGAAATACCCCCCCCCCCCCCTCTCCTGGCAAGATTGCCGGCAAAATAAGCATGTATGCGCACCCAGCCCTCGTGGGCGTCGGGCGGCGCTCATCAGACGAGTCACGACAGGCAAAAGCCCACCGAGGATGAAAAGCCCGTCAGTCAGTCAGTCATTCTTGTCTGGGTTCCTCCCATTTTTGCAGGATCCAATCTCGTTCATCCACTTGTCCGCTCGCTTACCACGTCGAACATTGTGCCTTCTCACTTTCTGCCAGAGAGGGGGGGGGGGGGGGGCCTTTTCCGGGGTACCCTGCAGGGAGCGATGCTGGCGTGCCGTCGGGGGGAGCCGCCGTCCCAGCCGAGGATCAATGTCCGTGCCAACAAAACAAAAGAAGAGCGAGGAGGGTAGGAAGGAAAGAAAAGCATGACAGGGATGCTAGCGTGCTCTGCTCTGCTCTGCTCTGCTCTGCTCTGCTCTGCTCTGCTCTGCTCTGCTCTGCTCTGCTCTGCTCTGCTCTGCTCTGCTCTGCTCTGCTCTCCTCTGTTCTGGCCCGGCACGATGCAGGATCCCTCGGACAACGCATGTGTGTACACCAACCAGCTCGGGAGCATTGCTGGGTCGTGTTGCCCACGTCCACGGCATATAAGCGTACATGGCGTGGGCATCCATCACTGCCGCCATCCTCTCGATAAACGAGGAGGACGGCGGCTGACGGTCCCGAGCGAGATAAACGTAATACCCGCCCAGAAGGAGGAAAGGCTGTGGAGCAGAGGATCGTGCAGATGTGCCACCATGCATGCAATGAGCATGCAACGGACGGCTCTCTCATTTGTCAAGGCAGCGATACGAGCTGCAGAGAAGGAGGATGAGGAGACGCTCATTGCGCGAGCCTGGACCCGGCGTTCTCGTTCTTTTTTTTTTTTTTTTTTTTTTTTTTCCCCGGACCCGCAACGAGATGTCTACACGTGTACCTGGGAGGGCATCCTCGGTCACGATGCCTTCATAAGGGCAAAGCCCAGTCATTCGCCATGACTTTCGTCGTCCAACAGCGCTTGACGGCAAAAGGTGACGGATGGCTCGTTTGACAGCCAGCCACGGCGCTTTCCGGAGAATATTTCTGCCATTATCATCATCATCATCATCATCATCATCATCATCGTCATCATCATCGTCGTGTCCAGGCTGATGGTAGTAGCAGTGTCGGGCACGGGCAGCCCGTCTCAGAGCATGTAGTACACGTGTATGTGCCTACCGGAAGACCGTTTCACGATCAAACTGCGAGGACAAGTTGAGGAAAAGGAAATGTGGGCTGGTGTCTGCATGTTTTGGTGTCTGCATGCTTCATATGCATGTACATGCACACCTGCACGGGTGAGCAAGGGAAGGCCGAGTTCAACCTTGCTCATGCGGCATGGATCTGGCCATTTCACATTCCTGACTGGCGGCGTCATGACAGATGCTGGAAACATGTACGTACAACATTTGTGCAGCATGCATGTATGGAGGAAAGAGGTCTCAGTCCTCTCCTTTTCCTGAACCTGTTGACAACGATCGTATCCTGTGGGAAAAAGTGGCACCTGTTCGGTTGTGTGCTGTACGCGTACGTTTTACCTACATACATACATACATACATACATACGTCGTGCCTAGGTTGTCGCCCTTGTGTCACGGTCCGAGAATGCAGGGTCGCGTGTCCATGTTCCATGTTGTTCTTGTGCTGCGCGTGGGAAGATGCCATTCACCCTCTGACAAGGATATACTGCCATTGGCTGATGTTTCCTCCCCATGAGCCTCCCTGCATAGTATCCCGTCTCATCATCTCAACCAAATATCACCCAGGCGTGATGCGATCCATGCTCCCCACGGCACGAGTGTCCAGGACACGCATGTCGTTTCCTTGACGGGGGCACTTCATGACCCGGTTGGTGCCTTTATCCTGCCATGTCACAGTGCTGCATCTTTGCCATGTACCTTGTATGCTTCAATCGGCTCGAATTTCGGCAAGCCCGGTCGGTGTCTGCTATGCTTTTCACCGCGACTTGCACCCATGGTGGATCCCGTGTGTGCAGGCACAAATGCACATGCTTGGCAGGCCCGAAGCAATTACCCTTTTGTCAGCGCATCCCAAAAACACAAATCAATCACTATTTTTCCTTCCTTCTTTCCTTCCTTCCTTCTTCCGCTCTCTCGTATCTTTCCTTTGCTTTTTTTCAACTTCCATTTTGTTTTACACCAAAAGTTCAAAAGAATAAAGAATAAAAAAGGCTGGAGGTGGCCAAAGGGGCTGGGGTGGTTGGGGGAGGGGCTTCTTACCGGTCCAAGAACAGAGGCCATCATGATCAAGCCTATTGTTGTGCTTGCTGTGTTTGGAAAGAGTTTGTTTTCACGTGCGCGGGGTCAAATTAAAGGGTTTTCCACAGTGGGTTTCGTTGGTTCCAGAATATATCACCTTTTGAGAAGACGACAAAAAAAGACTGCCTGTAAGCCTGTCTGTCCGTTGACTCCAAGAGTAGACCCACCACGAAGCTTAGGCGGAAGACGTGCGTGCGATGTATATATATATATATATGTAATTTTTTTTTTAAAAAAAAAAGACGCATTGTGAAAAGATAGGACGTCGTAGTCATTCTCGGAATTGGAGCGGCCGCCCGTGGTGCTTCTGCCTGCTGCTGATTTATTTTTCTGACTGTGCGCAACCCGAAAAGAACATGACTAGACGTCAAGGATCCAAGATCAAGGTGCAGAATCCTGTACATACATTCGTTGGGTAAGTACCTAAAGCGGTACGATGCACGCAGGCCATATAATGAGTCCATGTACAGCAGCATCGTTGTGCCTGATGCGAAATTTCAAGTCGTACGGGTAGTCGCTGAGTCTGCAGTGCCGCCGGTCAATGCAAAAAAGACACAAGAAAGAGGGTGCCGAGACCTGCAGCGTAATCATCGCGCGGCATCTTTTTATTTCGTCCCGAGAGACCAGACAGGATGCGCTTATGGAACAACGTCGGCGTGTTGAAAAAGGTTGAGACGAACTGTCAGCCTGCTGCTCAAGTGTTTTATGTACCGCGCCTGTCAGTAGTTCAGATGCAATCTTGAGCCTTGTCTGTTCCTTTCTCGAAGCTCTCGACTCAAGCTTGCTCCGAGCGCCAGCGATGGGGACAGACACATGGGAGGGGAGAGATGAGGGATGCGAGGGAAAACGACGAGATGGTTGGGTGGGGACAAGCAGACGCAGGAACATGGCGCTAGTGTTTCCAGTTGATAGGATCGTAGTGGCACCTGCGAGAGAGGGGTCCGGTGTGCATCATGTGATTGGCCAGCTTCAGCCACCCCTGCTCTCAAACGCCCTGATATGCAAGGCAAGACGCCAAGCAGACCTGGAGAGGAAGGCACAACTGGTGTGCGAGGCGCCTTGATGCGCTGCCACTCCATCACCAGATGGTACGAGGTAACCTTGAAATCGTACTGGATACATCCATACCTCTTAGGTAACTACTGGTAGCTACCTAGGTACTGACTGACCAGCAGGTACCTAATGCAACTGCTAGGCAGGGAGGCCAAGTCTTAAAGACAGGTACCCAAGGTAACCTTAGGTACCTGACCTACCATCTACCCCTCCACCTAACCATCCGGGCGTATTGTTCTGGCCCCGACTGAACACCCGCTTGACCGTCGTGACCATCCCGACTGGGATGAATCAGCCAGCTGCGGCTAATTGACCAGCCACCCTGTCACCCCTGCTTCATTTGGGCGGAATGAATTGTGGTGCCACGGCCATGCAGACGGGATGGATCATGGCTCGTGGTCTGCGAAATAATTCATGGCTTTTGGTTCCGTAGTAGAGACCAGTTACGAGGAGTTTATCGTGGTCCTATCGTGGTCCAGGCTGTCGTGCTACTTCCTGTTTTAGCCACCTTGATTTTTTTTCTTCTTCTTCTCTTTGCTGTCGCCCTTTCCGTTTGTGCTTCCTCCGTCCTCGCACCCGCATTCTTTTTCTGTTTGTTTTCATGCGCAGACTGTGTCGCGACTTCCTCTTCTACGCCGCCTTCTCATTCCGGTGCCTCGTTGGTACCCTTCCTTCCTTTTCCACTTCCCGTGTGTCCTTGAGCTTACCCAACTCCCCAGCGTCTCTGCCATCAACACCTTTTTTTTTTGACTTCGTGCCGGCAACCGTTGTCTGGGACGAAACCCGCTGAGACCGCAATCCTCCTAAGAATATCCCAACAGTAGGTGAGAGGAGAGAGTTTCCCTGTTCTCACTGTGGCTGCATTACCATATCCCCCAGCTTCCTCCCTTCACAGGTAGAGGTAGATCTGCGTGCATACGAAAAGCCGCCCCGTCTGCAAACGACTCAACGACGTCAAGTTGTTCTTTCGTTTTGAAAACCTAAAAAATTCAAAAAAAAAAAATCGTTCGGCCCTTCCGTTTCTCATGCTCATGACCATAAAGCTCCGCTCGATACTAACTTCGGTCCGCTCTGCTCCTATAGCTGACTGTCTCGTAGAGACTGTTATAGCTGTGCTATCAACTTTACCCGCTGCTGCCACCAGAACCACCGAGACACGAACTGACCAGGGGCGAGGAAGGGCCGCTTGTGTACGTGCGCGATACAGAAAACCTAGCCGTACCCGAATGACTCGACCTATAGCGGCCATTGTTCTTTAGGGTCTGTTGATTGTTTTACGCAGCAAACTCGACTGGTGTCGACAAATCCAATTCTTCATTCCCGGCTTGCTGGCAACGCTTTTCCTTCCTTACTTCTACCCTCCCTTTTTTTCTTCTTCTTCTGCGGGTGCCATCCGTTTCCCGTGGAGGAATCTGAGACCGTTGACGTCTCCTGTACGTGACCCAAGAACCTATTGCCTCCCCAACCGTGTCCCCAGGTGGAAATTCGCACTCGTCTTTTGCTCTTACCTGATCAGATGACGAGGAAGCTGTCACTCTTGTCTCCAGTCCTATTTTCTTTTTTGCTTCAGAAAACCCAATGACTGAGTCGTTGCAGCAACCGCAGGACAGACAGATACTGACTTTGGATGAATAGATCGGGAGTCGGTCTATCACAAGCTCCAACTTACGTTCTCTACGCTCGTTTCATTTCTACTTTCTTTCTTTTCACTCGATTTAAAACCGCCTAGACAAGCGCTTTCGACCGCGTGACGCATTCATCCATTTCCATTCGCAGATACTTCTCTTCTCCGTGTTTCTCAATATACGAAACATTTTCCGTTTATTCTATTCGTCCAGTTTCTTGATTCGACATCAGAGTTTATTTTTGGAACGAGAAGCAAGCTTTCTTCCCGCTTTGACAGCTGTTCATAGATTCATCGAAACAACACTGATGCAACTTGAGACAAGGTCATCTTCAAAACACACGATTTACCGCATCAGCAGTGCAGACCTATAGTTGTGGCAGCCATCTATGCGATATTGACGATCAAGAGTCTAGAACGGTACCGCGCCGATTTATCAGCACACTATCGAAGCTTTTCGGGCCGCATGAGCCTTCCGATTAACGAGTTCTCTTTTACGTATACAGCCCTGTGTTCATGATTGGCCTTGACTTATTCAGAGTCCAATGAGTAACGCATACAATGGAAACGATATGAACCAGTCCTACAATAGCCCAGGTTCAGTCAGACGGGCTCGGGAGCAGGCGCAGGAGATGCTGCACAGAGAAGGCCAATCGGAGCGAGCACCGCCCTCAATGACAGCACAGCAAACAGAAATGGCCCCGAGATCACAGCCACTTCAATTCTTCGAGCCTGAACCGCAGCCAAATCCGATGAGGAGCAGAGCTCCTCCCAACTACGAAGCAAGACCAGGGCAAACAATCTCGAAACCAACGCGGGTTCCACAATGGCCACTTCCTGGCTCGAGCTCCTCGTTCGCAGCCCATGGGGAATCAGGTTCACAATCGCGACCCCAAGCCAGGCCTCAACAAGTTCCTGTTAGGCCACCGCGTCCTAGCCAGAGTCGTATTCCCTCGATCCTTGACCCGTCACGACCACAACACCCTACCCCGGTATTCATCGCGCGGCCGATGGCTCCAGACTACTACCCTGAGGACTCTAGTATTGACAGCTATGATGAATCGTCCCCGCCAGGCAGCTCAGCTCCACACACCACGTCGTCTGTGGCCACAGCACCGGACGTTTCAGTACCTGCCACGGCAAGTATGTCAGCAGCTCTCCGGAAAAATGCCGCTTTGGGGCTACCGCCATCTAGCCGGAGAGGGGCATCATCCTTCTACTCTAATGCACCTTTTGTTCCTCCCATTATGGAGGAGGTGCCACGTATGAAACCTCAGGGATTTAATCCATCTGGCGCGGCAGTGCCACCACAATCGTGGCGAGGCATATCTCCTCAGGCATACAGCTCTAATTACGGAGAAACGTTTTACGAGGAGTCTATGACGGAGCAAAGCCGAGAGTCCACGTACGATGACTACGGTGATGAGAGCCAGTTGGTCCGAAGCGCGAGTCTAGGTAAAAAGGGCAAGCCAGCGTTAATCGACACGAAGTCATCCATTCAAGAGAGACTCGAGGCCAACGAGGGAGCTCAAGCTCCACCTTCACAAACGACAATGGACGCTGATCCATACCTTGGCGCAGGGACAAGCTCATCTGAAACAATTCCCATGTCTAGCAACCTGAAACGGCCTCAAGCGGAGACAGCAAACGGCGAAGCCATTTCTCCTGATGCTATTTTGAAAGCATTTGCGTCAGCCAGCTCTCCGGACGTAAGGGAATCTATTCCTCTTGCCGAGGCTTCTCGCCAACGCAGCCGTATGTCAGCCATGAGACGTCCGCCGCGCCTCGATATCGACGCTGTTCGTGCCGCCGAAGCCAGGGGTAGTCTGACCAGCCTGCCAGACCTAATACGTCGTGCCACAAGGCTTGCAGCCATGATTGACAAGGGGAAACGCCCCGCCAGTAGGCTTGATGCGCTGGATGGATTTCTGAATGAAAAGGGTGAGTCAATGATGGAGAAAATTGGGACACTTTTCCTGTTGCGAATAGCTAATGTGGGAATTGGATAGAAGATGGCCATCGCTCTGGGTTGTCTGACATGCTGGCAGCCTTTCCTCCTCCCGTTCACACACCACGCAACAACACTGCCAGTCGTAACTCATGGTTTCGAGGCGGTTGGCCCCTTGGCCAAGGTCAAGATCGACAGACTCACTCGCGATCGCCCAGTGGGCAAGATGTTGCCAAGCCAAGACGTCGATGCTGTGGACTGCCGATTTGGGTTTTTGTTCTGATTGTGTTTTTGACGCTTTGCCTAATTGCTGCCGCCGTTGTCATTCCATTGGAATTCTTTGTTTTCAAGAATCTTGGCAACAATGGTCGGCAACAGGCACCAAGCTTGGGACAATGTCAGAAAAAACTGACGTGCGAGAATGGAGGCACCAATATTGTTGTACAAGGCAGCTGTTTCTGCATCTGCACAAACAGCTTCACAGGCCCAACGTGTGGAGAAGGGGGTGCAACCGGCTGCGCCATGACGGAGCTTGTCTCGACGGATGGCCAGTCGAGCATCCAGAATGTGACTCTTGGAGGGGCGATTCCTCGATTGCTTGCCGACGCCAACCAGAACTATTCGGTGCCACTTTCAGGGGCCTCCATATTGGCTAGATTAGATGAAGGAAACGTTTCATGCATGGCGCAGAACTCGCTGGTTACGTTTGATGGTCGCAATACCAGATCTGGTCAAGCGACGGACGAGGTAGAAGACGTTGGCGAGAAGCATGCCAGATTGCTCTTTCACGCGAGACAGCCGCCTTCAATGTCACCTGAAACGTCAAGACTAGCCAGCGGAACGAACATGAAGGTGCCCGCCGGTTTGGAAAACCCTGAAAAGAGAACGGGAGCAACGTCGCCAGGCTCATCACAAACAGAAGCAGCATTACCCACAACGCTCGTGGTCGATACCGGCTCGAGCACAAAGAAGCCATCTGACCATGCTCCATCTACGTTTGAGGTGACTGAAGAAAGGGTTGACTTTGCTCGTGTTGCCGTGCTGTACATTGTGCAGGAGGGATCTGTCGACAAGGCAATGTCGGCGCAGGGAGAGCTGCAGAAGCTGTTTAGCAAAGCCACAAAAGGCAAAAAGCAACAAGGAGCTAAAATGCCGCTGATTGAGGCCACGAATGTCGACCTTGGAAGCGGTTACAGCATCAACATGGTGGACTTGACGATCAATATCGGAAAAGGGCCCGTTGGAAGGGAAAAAATCAAGAACGAACCTACACCGGGCACTGGTGGCTAAATGACACGGAGAAATACATTGGCCTCCGCATTTGGGACGACAAAAGAAAAATGCCGGGTGATTTTTCACGTGGCGTTTAGATTCACAATGTCGAAAGGGGCCACCCGGGCCGGATGCTGTCTATATGTACCATAAAGAAGAGTAGCGACTCTAGCGAAGGCGTTTTTTATACGAGGTCAAGATGGATGTAGATACCATGGGACGATGGTCCGGATTGAGGGCACAAGACGGAAGCAAAGCTAAGATTAATTGATTAATACATGACGGTGATGTGCTGTCCTGGATAGATGATTTTTGACGTGGAGACGTGCAGGACAAGATTCTTGCTGTCGTCGTGTAGAGGATTTCAGAGAGTGTCTGGAGCCGATGCTTGCTTGCTGTCGGAGATGTCTGACGAGGAATCTTATGTGTACCATGTGTAGTGTGAATAACGGACAGGGACTGCTAGACAACGAGACGTTGACATGGGAGGTTACATGTGAATCCGGTATATGTTTGTATGTACTTTTCATTATGAAATTGCTTTTTTTCTAAATTTTTTCTAATTTTTTCTAATTTTATTTTATTATTATTTTTTTTTTTTACATTCTAAAGACGCCAAACTTGGTATCGCCGGCGCCGACGTCGTTGCGCCCACCCATGGCCGCTTGGAGGCCCAGGCCCAGATAATGCCGAGTATGTTGAGGGGGAATGATGCCGTCGTCCTGTGCACATGTGGGAAAAAATTGGTACGAGAATAGAAGAAGAGGGTTTGAAGGATAGAAAAGAGGGGGGAAAGAGGTGACGTACCCAGAGTCGCGCCGAAGAATAAATGGCTTCCGTCTCGCGCTCGATGCGGGCCCTGAGGTCGGAGTCGGCCGTTTGGCCTTGGCTGCTGCTGCTGCTGCCGCGCACCGTCTCCATGACGGCAGCGAGCTGGTCGGCGCCCATGACGCCGACGCGGGCATTGGGCCACATCCAGAGGAAGCGCGGGCTGTAGGCCCTCCCGCACATGCCGTAGTTGCCGGCGCCGTAGGAGCCGCCGATGACGACGGTGAACTTGGGGACGTTGGCGCAGGCGACGGCTGTGACGAGCTTGGCGCCGTGCTTGGCGAGGCCGTCGCGTTCGGAGGCGGAGCCGACCATGAAGCCGGAGATGTTTTGGAGGAAGACGAGGGGGATGCGGCGCTGGGTGCAGAGCTGGATGAAGTGGGCGCCTTTGAGGGCCGAGGAGGAGAAGAGGATGCCGTCGTTGGCGAGGATGCCGACCTTGTGGCCGTGGAGGGTGGCGAAGCCGGTGACGAGGGTGGTGCCGAAGGCGGGTTTGAACTCGGCGAAGAGGGAGGCGTCGACGAGGCGGGCGATGATGTCGCGGATGGGGGGGGGCTTGCGCAGGTTGGTGGGGGCGAGGCCGAGGAGGTGGGATTGGGGGTGGAGGGGTTCGAGGTAGGGGGGGGGGGGAGGAAGACGGAGAAGAGGAGGAGGAGGACGAGGAGGGGTAGTTGAGGTTGGCGACGGAGCGGCGCGCCAGGGCGATGGCGTGGGCGTCGTCGACGGCGAGGTAGTCGGCCACGCCCGAGACGGAGGCGTGCATGTGGCCGCCGCCGAGGTCCTCGGCGGAGACGTGCTCGCCGGTGGCGGCGCGGACGAGGGGCGGCCCGGCGAGGAAGACGTGGCCCTGGTTGGCGACGATGATGGTCTCGTCGGACATGGCGGGGACGTAGGCGCCGCCGGCGGTGCAGGGCCCCATGACGACGGAGATCTGGGGGATGCCCTGGGCGGACATGCGGGCCTGGTTGTAGAAGATGCGGCCGAAGTGGGCGGCGTCGGGGAAGACGTCGGCCTGGTGGGGGAGGTTGGCGCCGCCGGAGTCGACGAGGTAGATGCAGCTGCAGACATGATTGTTATCATCTCGCTCCCCTCCTGGTTTTTTTTTTTTCTTTCTTTTTCTTTTTTCTTTTTTCTTTTTCTTTTTCTTTCTTCTTCTTCTTCTTCTTCTTCTTCAATACTTTTGATGATGGGATTGATTACGGCAGCTTGTTTTCCTCGGCGACGGCCTGCGCACGGAGATGCTTCTTGACGGTAACAGGATAGTACGTCCCCCCCTTGACGGTGCTATCGTTGGCGACGACGAGGCAGCGCACGCCCTCGACGAGGCCCACGCCCGTGATGATGCCCCCCGCGGGGACGTCCGCCCCGGGGTAGAGGTCGTGGCCCGCGAGCGGGGACAGCTCGAGAAAGGTGGTGCCCGGGTCGAGGAGGGCGGCGACGCGGTCCCGCGGGAGGGTCTTGTTGCGGGCGAGGTGCCTGGCGCGGGCGGACTCGGGGCCCCCGCGGTGGACCCTGCCGGTGAGGTCGGCGAGGTGCGCGGTGAGCGTCTTCATGGCCCTCTCGTTGGCGAGGAACTCGTCGGAGAGGGGGTCGACGGTGGAGGGGAGGCGGGCGAGGGCGGCGGCGGCGGCGTGGTGAGACGGCCTGGGGCCGGCGGCGATGGGGCGGGCGGAGGGGGGAAGAGGCCGCCGGTGGGCGCGGAGGAGGAGGCGGCACGGTCGGGAGAGGGCCATGATGATTTTTTGTCTTTTGGGGGGGGGCGTGGGCGTGGGCTTCGCGGTGGGTGAGTTTGGGACATGTATGTATGTATGGATGGATGGATTGGATGGATGGATGAGTTGGTGGTTTCTCCTCCGTCTTGTCTGCAGGCCGGGTCCCGTACCCTGTACGTGGGACGCTGGTGCGCCTGCCGGTGGCAAGCTACGTGAGCGGGGCACCTCGGATGGCCCCGTGACCCCACCCACGAGAGAGCGAAAGCCGCGTCTAGCCGGGGGCCTCGGCGTAGCCCCGGAACGGGTCGCGTGACACGCACGCAGCAAGTTGTGTCGACACGGCTTCACAGGGTAACCTTGTCGTGCCGCATGCAGCACACTACGTAACAGGCCAATTCATCTGCATCTTCTCCGAGGCAAGCCACGATGTGGAATGCGGCATCGGTGGTGCGGTGGCCACAGTACCTGCCCTAGGTCGGATGACCAAAGGACCAGGCCAATGAAAATGCGTGCATCCCGCGCATGGGCCCCACCATTCCCAGTCATCCGACGTGGCGATTCCGTCACCATTCCAATCATTGGCTTGCCCATAGTCTTGTCTGACTCGTGCCTGCTCGACCAAGAGTCGTGGATAGACTCGTGCCCGCTTATCCAGGAGTCGTCGGGTCATCGACTCAGCCAGCTGGCCACGGAGCTCCAAGGACGTATTCGGATTCGCCCCTGGCGGTCATGGTGATCAATTGCCACAGATGTACTAAACCTTGAAGGACTTGGTCGGAACTGAACTACTGGCCGTTTATCAGACCTTTATTGATAATAAGCTTTTGGCTATACAATGCTTTATTGTATGCAAGTTGGAACAGACGGGAGCCAAGCTCTGGTTTATATACTACGTCACATCACCGCCACCTGGTCCGCTTGATCCTTACCCTGTGACCCCTCCTCTCCTCTTCCCCCTCCCTTTTGGTCCATCTCGTTCCTCCCATCATCACAGACCCGACACCATGAGCCTCCTCCGACCGCTCCTCGGCAGGGCCGCATCCGCCCACCAGCCACGACGACAAATCGCCATGACGACGACACAGGCAAGATGGCGGCACTCGTCCTCGTCCTCGTCCTCGACCCCCCCCCGCCGCTTCCACCCGCAGGGCTTCGAGCCGCCCAGCCTCCAAGACCTCAATGAGCTCCGCGACCGCGTCCAAGACTTCACCCGGCGCGAGATGCCGCCCGAGCTCGCGGCCCACATCGACAAGACGGACGCGTTCCCCATGCCCCTCTGGGAGAAGCTCGGGGCCGCAGGCCTCCTCGGCATCACCGTCGACGAGTCCTTGGGCGGCCTGGCCATGGGCTACCAGGCGCACGTCGTCGTCACCGAGGAGCTGTCCCGCGCCTCGGGCTCCGTCGGCCTCAGCTACGTCGTCCACTCGCAGCTCTGCTCCAACCAGATCCAGCTCAACGGCACGGCGGCCCAGAAGCAAGAGCACCTGCCCAAGCTCGTCTCGGGCAAGACCATCGGCGCGCTCGCCATGTCGGAGCCCGGCGCCGGCAGCGACGTCGTCAGCATGCGCACCACGGCCACGCGCACCACCGGCGGCTTCCTCCTCAACGGGACCAAGATGTGGATCACCAACGGGCCCGACGCGCACCTCATCGTCGTGTACGCCAAGACGGAGCCCGACCGCGGCCCAAAGGGCATCTCGGCCTTCCTGGTCGACACCTCCTCCCCCGGCTTCAGCTGCATGCGGAAGCTCGACAAGATGGGCATGCGGGGGAGCAACACCGGGGAGCTGGCCTTTGACAACGTCTTTGTGCCAGAGGGGAACCTCCTGGGGGAGCTCAACGGCGGGGTCCGCGTCCTCATGGAGGGTCTCGACCTCGAGCGCCTCGTCTTCTCGGCGGCGCCCCTCGGCCTCATGCAGGCGGCGCTGGACGTCGCCCTGCCGTACGCCCACCAGCGGCAGCAGTTCGGCCGCCCCATTGCCCACCAGCAGCTCGTGCAGGGCAAGCTCGCCGACATGTACACCAAGATGCGGGCCGCGCGGGCCTACACCTACGAGGCGGCGCGGCACGTCGACGAGGAGCGCGAGATCCGCACCCAGGATTGCGCCGGCACCATCTTGTTTTCCGCCGAGAGGGCGACGGAGTGTGCGCTCGACTGCATACAGCTGCTGGGGGGGATGGGCTACATGGAGGAGATGCCCGCGTCGAGGATACTACGCGAGTATGTGTATACCCCCCCGGTGCTTTCTTCTCTCCTTCCTTCTTCCCCTTCTTCTTTTCTTTCCCTCGCCCTCTCGTTTTTTTTTTCTCGTCCCACCTTCTTTTTTTACGCCCTCCTACCTTGTTTCCCCCCTTCTCTCGTCCTGCTGGCGACATGCGCCTTCTGCCATCCACGCTCTTGCTGACGCCCCGTCCAGCGCGAAGCTCTACGAAATCGGCGCCGGGACGTCGGAAATCAGACGCATGATTATCGGGCGGGCCTTCAACAAGGAGTACGCCGGTGCTTAGAGGGGGGGCTGAAGACCAGAAGAACAGATGATGACAAGGACCTTCATGACGGGGGACACGACGGTGAGCGTAGACGGTCGCACGGCCATGACGACTCGAAAAATACACGAAAACATGACATGAAATTATCTAAAGCTAGTTTGAAAAAAAAAATATAAAGTCCAAGAGAAGAAGAAGCAAAATGAAAAGAAACAGGTCGTCTGCCCCGCTCCACCATTGCCAGAGTCGCGCCCGCGCCCACCACCCCCCCCCCTCCCTCCATCGACACACATCTGCCGCGCGCCATGCCCGAGGGGCAAGCAGGCCCCCGCCACCGTAAAATCGCTGCCCGTCCCAGACGCTGGCCTCGACGGGAAAAGCAACTGCCGCGTCGTGTCTGCCGCGTCGTGTCTGCCCGTCCGCCACCCGCAGCCACAGATGCGCGCGCGCACACACGCACTCGCTCACTCTCTCTGCAGGCTGCGACTGAGTCGGGCACATGTTCGATCCGGACCATCATCTGTCGACGTGGAGCGCGGGCAGCAGGTGATTCGACAAGGTCATGTACCGAATTCATACCATGTTCATCCGCCAATGGACCCGACTCATACTATATCCACACTCCATCTATGCCATTGCCACCAACCGCGACCGATGCCGCCGATGCCGCCAATGCCGCGACTTCTACCGCCACCAACACCCCCGTTAATGCCACCATCGGACCGCCTACCCGCTCACCAACTCTGCGATTCGTGATCCGCCTGCTCGTGTCCACGTACGTCGCCACACTCCTCCACGCCACACACCATCCGTCTCGCCGCAGCGAGGCCGCAGACTTCACCGGCACCTTTCCACGTCGATGAATCGCCTGCCGTGGCCGACGCCCAAGATTCCGCATCAGTAAAATCTCCCCTTTGGACCTCTTCTTTTCTGCTCCTGTCCAAACTTTCCCTGCCATCTCCCACGCTTGTCTTCTCTCTCGTCGCCACCGCAAAGGCATAAAATGTCCTGCAGACCGAGCTTCCTCGCCCCCGTCCTGCGGCAAGCCGCCCGGCGCCCTGCCACGCCGCCGCGACCGTCCTTCGCCGCCGCCCGCCACATTCACCACTCTCCGCCTCGCCGTGACAAGCCAGGACACCATGCGCGCATCGACGCCGGCATCGAGGTCGAGCATCCAGCCGAGCACGAGCTGCCCTCCAGCAAGCCCGTCCTGGGCACGGGCGGCCAGTTTGTGAAACCCGCCCTTCCGAGCTTCTCCCTCGACGGCCGTGTCGGTGTCGTCACGGGCGGTGCCCGCGGCCTGGGCCTCGTCATGGCCCAGGGCATGGTTTTCTCGGGCGCCGACGTCGCTCTCGTGGACATGAACAGTTGGTTTTGCCCAGATGCACCTTCGCACCTTGTACGCTGACATGCCTTCTTCTTTGTCTTCTGGTAGAGGAGGAGGCGCAAAAGCAGACACGGCTGCTCATGGATGCCTTTACCCGGGAAAACCCCAACGCTAAGCGGTATGTCGTCTCGTCTTGTCTGCATCTCGGCCATCGCGGCCGGCCTGATCATCTTCTCCTGACACCAACGTAGCATCCCCGGAGTCACCGCCCACTATGCCGATGTTGCCGACCCCGAATCCGTCCGAGCCTGCATCGACCAAGTGGTGGAGCAGCACGGCAAAATTGATTACCTCGTCACCTCTGCCGGCTTTACCGAGAACTTTGAGGCCGTCAATTACCCCGTCGACCGGATGCGCAAGCTGTGGGCCGTCAATGTCGACGGCACCTACCTCTTTGCCACGGCTGTCGCCCGTCATCTAATGCAACGCAAAGCCCCGGGGAGCATCGTCATGATTGGCAGCATGTCTGGTGTCATTGTCAATGTCCCTCAGCCTCAGGCGTGAGTCACAACCTTCATCTCGCTTTCCACTCTCTCTCTCTCTCTCTCTCTCTTCTTCTTCC